>BQNB010021245.1:0-60967 GCA_026074375.1 Tanacetum coccineum | reverse complement strand
AATTAAACCCAAAACAGACCAAAAATGACAAAAATATGTTTGTATTTGTGTTTTGTGTGTGCAGGTACGGATATATCAAAAATCACAAGAAAACAGTCAAAAACGGGCAAGCACGGACACGAGAATCAGAAGAGAACAAAAAGAAGCCAAAGAATCAAAGACCGCAGTCAAATCCAGTCAACAACAGTAAACCACTAGAAGACAAAAACCCAAAATATTCCATTTTAACCCTCAAAATTTCACAAAAGTCCAATAATAACCCTTCATCCCTTATTGGGCCTCAAAAAGCCTAATGGGCCTTCAACTACCCTAAAATACCTTACCCGGATCTAGTAAGCCCGAAAGCCCAATTCATAAGCCCATTACTAGCCCACTTCCCTTTTAAATAAACCACAAGGGCTAAACTTGCAATTTTCGAAAGTTATTTATAACTAGAAAAGGGAAAAGAAATGAGAGGGGCTAGTATTGTCAATAGGGCAAAGATTCAACTGAATTTTACTCATTCAGTTAAAAAAAAGGCGTCATTTTCCTTAACATTGTTCATCGTCTTCATTGATTTACCATGGATTAAAAATGAGAGGGCAAATGAGAATTAAAGGGTTAGACGGTCAATTCATGAGCTCGTTAACACTAAGGAGGGGTCATATCAGTCAAATCAATGGTTACTTAAGCTCTTACTCAAGCTCTTGACACGTCAGCCATGGGGAAAGCACACATAGTGATGGGTTTTCGTGCTAATCTTCTCAGAGAAGAAACACAAGTGTGCCTCACATGGATTGCCACATTGGCAATCCGTGTGAGGTCACTTAGTGATCCAATGGCCAAAAACAAAGATCAAAAATGAAAGAAAGATCAAGGGTGGATGATTGATGAAGGCAATGGGCTAGAAGGTTCTTTGTTCAGCTATAAATAGCCCTCAACAGTTCACACACACACACACACACATCTTTTCACTTAGTTAGTTTTTAGCTTGTAGCTTTAGATTTAAGTTTTAGCTTAATTTCCTTTTTCCAGCTTAATTTTCCTTTTAAACATTGTAACTTTCATTTCAAGAATTGTAACTAAGCTTTTTATTAATGATAATTCAGTTTTTAGATAATCTCTCATAATCTCTTTTTATTTTCATATCAATTGTTAAACTAAAGCCATAAGCTACTCATAAGCTCTCATGAGTCTCTAAGCTCATGATTGAGCTTAATTAACCTTAATTTTATTTAAACTACTTTAAAATCAGCTTAAAAACTATTACCTTACCTTGGACTTATTGGATTTAAGCTATGGAAGGGGGATCTAAAATGGAAGGATCCTCATGGACTATTACCCTAGCTTATTATTAAGCTAGGGAGCTTGTAGCTGCCTTAATTGGTACCTCTTGTTTAGCTAGAGGTTTAAGTAAGTTTTTCTTAAATTTCATTGCATTTTCATTATCTAGTTTAATAGTTATAATCTAGTTTACTCTTAATTGCTTATTAGTTTGCTTATTTGCTTAAGTTCTCTGCTTAATTGAGTTTTTTGTCATCTTATTGTGCTTAATAGTTAATGGTATGCATCTGTTTTTAGCTTAAGTCTCTTAGATCTTTGTTTTGCATTCTCTTGTTATAAAACTCATAAAAACCAAAAAAATATTTAGAGTAGCTCTTAATCTGTTTAATCCAGCTTAATCTGTTGTTAGATCATGTTAATTGAGGTTAGTATAAACTATTAATTAACTGGTATCATAGGTTTAGTTGTTGGATTTGAAAATCCAAGCTTAATCAAATCTGTCAATCACATAAAGGGGTGTTTGGTTTAAGTAAGTTTGACCTCATATAGTCAAATATTTTAGTGCAAAACACTTGAGTTAGCTTTAGTTTCTCTTAAGGTCAATAGGAAAACAGTTTTTAAAAGTTAGATTTAATTTTTCAAAAAGTTATGGCTTAACTTGTAGGTCTTAGCACCAGGGCAAAAAGTGCCATTTGACTTGCTTGCTTAATCTTGATCCAAGCTCTATGAGCTTTTGTTTATGCTTGAATTGTGTTTGAAAACACTCACTAAGAGTGTATAAGTGCAGGTTTACCCATTTGATAACCTGCACTTGTTGTTTTTGCATTTTGCAAAGTGCATCAGCAGGAACATATCAGTTCCTGCTGTCACTTTTGTTTCAATTCTTAGCTAGGCAAACATAACTTTTAGGAGCTTATAGTTAAGTAGGATATAGTATAGATATAGCTTAATATAGAATAGGACTTGTTTTTCATTTCCAAACTTATTTGCTATATTACAATCTAGTTTAAAAGTCACCAAAAAGCTAAAAACTCAAAAACAGTAGTTAGATTAGTATAGCTTTTAAATTTTAAATTCTAGCTTGTAGTATTAGGTTTTATTGTTTAAATTAGTAGTCTATAAGTTGTTTGTCAAGTTTGCAAAAGCTCATTTGCTGTCTTTGCTTTTTGAGCAATTGAGCTTATTAAGTTTTTGAGCTTATTGCCTTATTTCCTGACTTTGCTCCTTTTATCATCATTTTCAGTTGTCTTCTATTAGTTTTAGCTCAAATTTCTTTTCATTTATAGATTAAGCATATCATAAGCTCTCAGGATCTTCTTTTACTTTTAAATTTGAGCTTAAATTGAGTTTTTTACAGCTTATTTAGTAAAACCAAAGGGAAACAAGCCCTTACTGAAGTCAGTTTATTCATAAGCTCTTTTAGAGCTTATTTGTGCTTTTCAGCCCTAAGTGCTTTTGATAAAAGTGTTCACACCAGCTTAATCTCAAACTTTGCTTTTATAAGTTTTTCAATTTAAGCATTTTTTTTAATCTCAACTTAATTTTGGGCTTATTAGGACTAGGGGTGAAAACGGGGGTTAGCCTCAGGGTAGGTTTTGTAATTTTTGGTATTTGCTTGTTTACTCAGTTCATCCTTTGATAGTTAGTTGCACAGTTCAAGTCCATCGTAGTTGGGTCCTCAGGGGTTGGAAAAAAAAAGCAGAGATTTGAACTTTTCACCATTAGTCTCTTTAAGTTTTAATTAGTTTTATATTTTTAATTAATAATTAGGTTTTAGTTTTTAATTAGTTTAATTAAAGTTTTATAAAAAGATAAAAATTAGGGCTTTAATTTTTATAAAATTTCTGCACATTTTTCTTATCTAGTGTAATTTTTATAAAATTTCTAGGATTTTATTTTTAATAGTTTTTATTATTTATCACTTGAGGGTAGGGGGTGGAGATGGGTGTTCGTTGTTTGTCATTATGGATTGATAATCGACTGTTAAATCGATGTGATGAAGATGTAAAGGCGACTGTTAAGTTGCTGTGAAGGGATTAGGGTTTGTTTTATATTTTAGGGTTTGGATCGGCTTGGATAATGGCCTGATACCATGTAAATCGTGTTTGTTGAATCAGTATAATGAGTACAATACAATGTATATATATACTACACATTGGGCATAATCATGAGCACAAGATACAAATACAAGTCAGGCCTTTGGGCCATACAAACACGTCTGCTAACAATTTGATGCAACCCGAAAACTAAACCGAATTCAAATTCGATTTTCGGTTTGGTTCGGTTTTCATGTTGACTAAAAAAAATTAACCGCATCGAACAACCCGATAACCGAACCAATCAACACCCCTAGATGAAACACGTTTAGTTAGTCCATGGGCTGTTATATAAAACTCTTTAAAATGGAAGCCCAGTAGAGAGGTCTACTTGGGTTGTTCGGTTAGTTCGGTTAAAAAGAAATTTGGGTCAACCCGAAAACCAAACCAAACCGAAAACTGAATTTGAATTCAGTTGGGTTTTCAGGTTAACTCGAATTACACCAATTGTTTTTTTTTAATAATTACATAGATATTTAGCAAAAAAAAATTATTTCAAGCATAAAAAGTGCTTTTTTAATTAAGATAAAATTTTAATTATATATATATATATATATATATATATATTAATATTTATATGAATTCGATTTTCGGTTCAGTTTTCGGTTCAAGTTGCCAAACTCATATCCAACCCGAAAACCGAATTTGTAGTTCAATTTGGTTCGGTTTTGGCAAATTCGGTTCGGTTATTAGTTCAGTTCGATTGTTTTCGGTTCGGTTCGGTTCGATTTCGATTTTTGATTTTTTTGGTTTTTTCGGTTTTTCTGCTCACCCCTACTAAGATCATAAACATAACAAAACTTTGTAACTTTATAATACCAGTGAATGCAAGGATTTTTACTAAGAAATTTAATTATATTATATTATCAATTTAAAAACAAACAACTGAATATATCTTAAATTTAGTTTGAAAAATAATTGTATATTGGAAAGTATCTTTCATTAGCCAAGCAATATGTCGTGCAACAATATTTTTTTAAATAATGTTATATAAGTGGTATTTATAAAAAGGGTGCTCGTTAATATTACAAAGATTTCTTTTATTCAATTGAATAAGAAGCAACATAAAAGTAGACCAATTGAAATTGCACAATTTAATTAGATTGGCCATGCTTAATAATCTACATTGAATTTCTTATATATTATATATTATAAAATATTGAGTCCTCATATTTATTGTGGAGTCTAAATAACTTTAATTTTTAGCTATAAAATTTTATATATTAAAAGATTCAGTCCTTATATTTATTGTGGAGTATTAAAGGTATGTAAATCTCGCTGTGAAAATTGTACAGAGAAACCAATTTTGAGTTTTTATAAAATTGTGTGTCTAATCGAGTTCTCATGCATATATATATATATATATATGCTCCGGTTCCGTTGAGAATGTTTTTATTTTGAGAAGATTGAGAAATCTACGTTTGAGTAAATTGATTCAAATTTTTTGATTTGATTCATAAGTAAACATCATTTAATAGTGAACTAAGCATAAATCACAAATTTAATTCACAAATTATTGTTAAAATCGAGTTATGATAATGATTCCTAAATTGCAATAGAAGATAACATATTTTACTTATATTGCAAAAACGAGAGATTTTTTTAACATTGATTCGAATTTTTTTACACATTTTGAATTATAATCACATTAAAATGAGTTTTACGCTTGAAAAACTTGAATCAAAGTTAAAAATCTATCATTTTTGAAAACCTTCTCAATCTTCTCAAAATAAAAACCTTCTCAATCGATCCGGATTATATATATATATATATATATATATATATAGTAGGGATCCAGTGAGAAGTAAATTAAAATAAGAAGTGGTGAGAAGTGACTAAAACCACACATTTGAGTCATTTAGATGCACCATGTCGAGTTTCAAAAGTTAATTTGATGTGTAGATGGTGCAAATTGATTTTCATGATTTTGGCACATGTAGAGGAACAAAAAACAAGAGAAATCATGAAATGCATCTAATATACGTATATGCATCTAATTAAAAGCTAGAAAACACATTATGATGCATTATAATGCATCTAAGATTATAGAGATGCATCTAATTTAAGTCGGTGCACCTCGGATATGCGATTATAGTTACTTCTTATCCTTCTTATTTTAAGAAAACTTCTCATTTGATCCTAACTCTTTCTCTCTCTCTCTCTCTCTCTCTATATATATATATATATATATATATATATATATATATATACTAGCTTATAAACCCGTGAATTTCACGGGTAACTAAATAAAAGTTTTATTTATAAAAAAAATTCATTTATGATCTTGTAGGTACTTTACAAATAAATCGTTTTCAAAATAGACGCATTTTACATAACAAATCAGTTTTGAAATTATGAATAATGAGTAGTAGTTAGTCGTATTATAACAACTTCTCATAAATGAACATAAAAATCCACAAACAACATGTTGAAGGGATATCAAGTAGGAAACCCGTCAAGAAGCACATATAGTAAACAAATTAACGAATTGACCCGTTATTTCCATTCAAATATCTATATAAATAATTCATGTAGTCATGTAATCAAATAACTATATAAAATGGATGACAATAAATCAATATCACGAATAATTAATTGCTACAACAAAAAACAAAAGTCGAAGTTCAAAACCAAAAATTATATATTTTTGTCCATGTTCATGATCAATTATTGTCATAACTAAATTTAATTTTGATATGAAATATTAAAATTAAAAAAATAAAAGAAAGATTTAAATGAAATCAATTGAATATGTAACTTATTTTTAAGAATGTTATTACACAAATTTCAAATGTATGTATTAGTGACATCATTAATGATGTCATTAGTGATGTCATTTATGACATAAGCAACATTTTAAAAAGATTTTGTTTTATTATATATAGATATATATATATATATATATATATATATTTCTATAAAAATTATATATATATGAGTAGATCCAGTGAAAGTAATATTAAAAATAACGAAGTGGTAGAAATGACTAAAAACCACACATTTAAGAGCAAATATTTTCATAAGATGCATTTCTATTCTTTATATGCACCATTTCGAGTTTCGAATAGTTAATTTGAGTGTGTCAAAGGTGCAAATTGATTTTCATGATTTTAGCACTGTGCAGAGGAACAAAAAACATGAGAAATCATGAAATGCATCTAATATATGTATATGCATCTAATTAAAAGCTTGAAATGCGTTATAATGCATCTAAGATTATAGAGATGCATCTAATTTAAGTCGGTGCATCTCGGATATGCGATTATAGTTACTTCTTATCCTTCTTATTTTAAGAAAACTTCTCATTTGATCCTAACTCTCTCTCTCTATATATATATATATATATATATATATATATATATAATCCGGATCGATTGAGAATGTTTTTATTTTGAGAAGATTGAGAAGGTTTTGAAAAACGATAGATTTTTAACTTAGATTCAAGTTTTTCAAGCGTGGAACTCATTTTAATGTGATTATAATCTAATATGTGTAAAAAAAATTGAATCAATGTTAAAAATCTCTCGATTTTGCAATATAAGTACAATACTGAATCATCTATACAAATTTAATGAATCATTACCATAACTCGATTTTAACAATGATTTGTGAATCAAATTTGTGATTTATAGATTCGATTCACTATTAAATGATGTTTACTTGTGAATCAAATCAAAAAATATATGAATCAATGGCTCAAACGAAGATTTCTCAATCTTCTCAAAATAAAAACCTTCTCAATGGAACCAAAGCCTATATATATATATATATATATATATATATATGTGTGTGTGTGTGTGTGTGTGTGTGTGTGTGTGTGTGTGTAAATTTTTTTTGAGATAATGTTTGCCATTTAGTTCTAATGGGTGCCGTGTTTGTGTAAACACAAAATCTTGTAGAACGAATGAATGAATGTAGATTAAGCAATATTCTTAATTAATTGTGACGTAAATAAATGTACTAATCAATTGATAACTATTATACCTCAGCCATGTAACACGGAATGAATGAATGTTATTAGGGTTTTGAGCAAAAAAGAGTACCCGTAAAACAAAGCAACCAAATATAATGACCAAGCAACATATAATATTCGGCGGTTTGCCATACCTCATAGCTATTATCGGAGTATTAACATACAACCTGTTACATGTGCATTAGAAAACAAAAATCAGTGTGCTAATCTAAATAATTATTAGACAATTCGAAAGATTAGCCATACCTCATAATGAATGTTATTGGGATTTTGAGAAAAAAAAGAGTACATGTAGAACGAAACAACCAAATACAATGACCAAACAAGCTAGTTTAACCCATGGCACCATCGAATTTCAATAACACTTTACAACCTATTGCAATTCACGGTACCTTCATTAGAACTCATACATTAAAGGGGATATGATCCCTGCAGCGTACATCAGATATCATCTCTGCAGCATGGGCTTTTTCCACTTTATACACCTTGCCCCAAATAACATATCTAGCCCATTTATTTCTCATCATCTTTGTATAAAGTGGAAAAAAGCCCATGCTGCAGAGATGATATATGATGTACGCTGCAGGGATCATTTCCCCAATTGAGGGAAATGATCCCTGCAGCAGCGTACATCAGATATCATCTCTGCAGCATGGGCTTTTTTCTAACTTATACACCTTGGCCCAAATAACATATCTAGCCCATTTATTTCTCGTCATCTTGGCCATATAAGTTTTTAATTGATTCCTGCTATGATAGTTCTAACTTTCTAACATTCTGATAGTTCTAACTTTCTAATTTATTCCTGCAACCAAGAACCATGTCAATCATACACATCTATTAAAGATGTGGCAGATTCGACTCATTTATACTTGTGAAATGAGTCGATTTGGATTGTGTTTAATCGCGAAGGGACCAATTTTGTTGTTTTAATAACCAAAATAAAAACAAAAAATACTTATAAAGAATGGATCTAAAAGAGAAGACCTTTTTTTGCCTCAATCCCGTTTGACCCGTTAGTGCTTTTGCAGATAATACACACTTAAACAAGTGAAAATGTTAGTTTTTTTTGCAAGGAAACAAGAAATTGAATACGACTACAAAGCAAACATTACAATATGACAGATACAACAGATTGTGGGCAACCAAACAGCCCCAAACATATCAGACCCAAACAGATCAGCTGCTACACCACGATGAGCAATCAGAGGCACCCTTAATAATGGGATATAAGCATTCCCAAACAGCCTTACAACTATATATTAACTTATTACTTTATGAATGAGCTCTTCCGAGTAAGTAGTTGCAAGTCGCTTATTCAAAACAACTTATTTCAATCACCAAAAAACAAGTAAGCATGTTGGATAAGCAATCTGAAAAATCCATAATACGGTTTGACTATTTGTAGATAAGTAATTTTGATATGCAATCCCAAACACCCCTGAATAGATACTCTACTACTAATTTCAGTGCAATTTCTTTGACACTAATAACATGTCCTAATTTTTCATCATCAACATTAAAGGCGTGTTGCAACTTTATCTAGTAACAGTATGCTACTATTACAGTGATCTTATTCCTTTAGCGAAAAAAGCTCTTGAATCACAAAACAATCCTTATACTATTGATGTTGGTTGTTGTGACTTCTGCTAAAAAAGAACACATGTCAGGTTGTGTTGGTTTACTTGAGTGCAGAGTACGATTACGCCATAACAGAAGATAGTTAAAGTATAAAACACATGAATGGGCAAACAAAAGTTAGGCATTTATGCGTTTTCTGTATAGGAGAAATGGAATAGAAGCTAATAGTACATATACTCAGTTTTTCCAAGTTGATTGTTACTCATTTGGGAGGTCACAAAAGATCACACATGGTTGCAGAAACCAAACAGCAGAACTGAATTTTTATTGCCAAACACACTTTGTTGCATAACCGGCGAGGAAACATTATTGCCAAACACACTAAGAAGCAGAACCGAACAGCTGAAACTCATACTGTATCGCCGAAACACACTTTGATGCAAAAACCAAACAACAAAACCTGGAACTCATATGTGCAGACTTGTAAACTAAAGCACATGAGCTGACAACATACAAAAAAAACTAGACTGAACGAAACTGAAATACCAATACATACATCTTGAAACAACATATTAACATTGGTACAAAGATATTATAAACATTGAAAAACCAAGATTCATACAACTTACATCAAAAGGCTAAAATACAAGTACTTGTATGCAAAGACTGTATACAACTTACACCAAACATATTATTGCAGACCATGAACCATACATAGTATTGCAAACTGCACCACTCAGATTCAACACACAACAAGACACTCAGAAATCTTCACATTTAACACTTTCATATCAATTTATTCCAATGGCACTTCAACGTTATTATTAGCTTTTGCTTCATCCATCTGAAATAATAAAGTAATCATACTTAGAATTAAGAAAACAAGGATACAAAGTTATACTCCAGAATCAAAATCAGTCATACCTTTTTCTTTGGGCACTTGGTAATGTTGTGTCCTATCAATTTGCAATAACTACACTTTTTTCTTTTCTTCGCCTCTTTGGAAATTTCTAAACCCGACTTTATTCTTGTAGCAGCCTTTGGATGCCCTTTTGTCTTAACACGATTTACAGGATGAGAAGCAATAATGTCTTGCTCACTTTGTGTCACAGCTGGCATCGTAGAAATAACAGAATTGACCTCAGCTCCTATGATATGTCTTTGGTGTTGCTTGTTAAGACAATCATCAAAGAATGTATTAAGTTTTTCAATTTCGCATGGGGAATCTCTTACTCCTTCAAGTAACTTATTGAACTTTGATCTGATAGACCATAAAGTCATAAAACTAACTTGTTGATTGGCATTGTCGTGAACACGTCTCCATCTTTTTCCAATACTTCCGCCATTATATGTTGCTTTCATTTTCCATCTTGGTAATATATAGTGATCAGGAATAGATACTAAAAGCTTTCTCTTCATAATATAGAGAATATGTTTGCACAATATTCCACAAGTCTCAAATCTTGCACATGAGCAAGTAGCAAAATCTGAACCAACTTTATATTCAATAGTTTTTCAGTGTTCTTTGTTACCTTTTATAAAACCAATACGATATTTTACCAAGTCATAAATTGTGCTTATTTTTTCATGACCGCAATCACCACTAGCCTTTCACTCTTTCTTGAATATTTCATAAATATTTCGAGTATAACATTTCGCTGCCATGGCTTCAATTGGGTGATTGCTATGCAATGTGGGCTTGGAGTCTAAAGTTCTAAAATCTTGATCACCTTCTGCACTTCTTCGCGAATTCACAGCCTTGTCATATTGTACCACAAAATCATTTAACATAGTTTTCGAGTTTACGAAACCATCAAAAAATGAATGAATGCTTTCACTTCGTCCACTAGTTGTCATGCCAGCAAAAAAAGTGTCCTTCAAATATGCTTTTATCCAATGATGACGCAATTTGTACATGTTTCCCAACCAACAATCATCATCAATGTGATATTTCTCCTTCAACTCTTCCCATTTTGTTTCATAATCTTCAATATTTTGGCTTTTAACCCACTTAGTATATGTATCTTGAAAGTCATCATATTGAGAACGTAATGGTTGAAGATGCTCGAGAACATGCTTTTGGATATGCCAAGCACAATATCGATGCCTTGTTTGTGGAAACACCTTTCCAATTGCTATACCCATAGCCAAATCTTGGTCAGTAATAATAGAAACAGGTGGGCAATCATGCATACATTTAAGAAACTGTTTAAACAACCATGTAAATGTTATCTCGGTCTCATTTTCTAGCAATGCTCCTCCTAGCAAAATAGTTTGATTGTGATGATTAACTCCAACAAATGGAGCAAATGGCAAGCACAGTTTATTCGTCTTATACGTCACATCAAAAATAACAACATCACCGAATTGACTATAAGACGATCTTGACCTACCATCGGCCCAAAACACATTTCTTAATGTCCCGTCAATACTTAAATCCATTGCAAAGTAAAAATCTTTGTCTACTTCAGCTCTTTCTTTGAAATGCATGATGACTCCATGACACTCTTTGCCCATGTTTCTTCTCCTTTCGCCGCTAACAATAGTAGAACACTGAACTCTAGTAAGCTTGTGTTCATGGTTGCCTCTATATGCATTCACTATTTTTGTGATTTCACTAGGTCTTATACCTTCTTTCGACAACAAAGTGACAAGATCCTTACATTCTTTGGAACGATGAAAAGACTTGTGAGACCATTATCGTGGCACATGTGACGGAATGTCAAAAGGATGATTGTGTTTATCAAGAAACTTTTCCACAGCCCACTTTTCGTCATTTGACAATTTCACTCGTATCATGGCATTAGATCCGGTTCGTTTAATACAACGTCGTTTCACATTCTCCGTTGTGCGTTTGTCATTCATATCCTTGTAGCCTTCCTTGTTACACACAAATACGTGTCGATATATTTCTTTCATGACTGAGTGCTTATTATGGTAACTTTTACGAATTCCAAAACCTTTAGAAAGACCATACTCGTTCTAAAAATCATATGCGTCGTTTGCACTATCAAATGTTTTTCCGATTAAAGAGTACCCAAAAGATTGACAGAAATTATTGGCGGAATCAAATTCATTCTCCTCACCTTATTATTGCATTAAAAGTAAATAATTACTTAACAGCCAAACAAGATGCACAGAGATATTAACATAACTTAATTAAGAGAATATATACCTGATTCAACCTCGATTTATTCCTCACCATGTATAAGATCGCCATTTTTGTCAATCTCGCTCATCAGTATGTCATCATCATCTTGAATATATGTTACACCTATCATAATAAAGGTTCACTTTTTTCAAACTGTTTTTGTTCTTTGTAAATTGAATAGACCATGATCCAAATAATTGCATCTGTAATGATCTCAATTATTTTTTTAGTGAGTAATAATTTTGGTGCCAAGTAATGAGATTGCCGCTCTTTTTTTGTCTGATTGGTAATTGCATTTTATGGGATGAAAAAAGGGACGAACAATGTGAATGGAAGAAAAAAAAGGACGAATAGGCATGACAAAATGGGCCAAAAAGCCAATGCTGCAGATAAAATAGTTGATGTAGGCAGCAGGGATCATTTCCCTAATTCCCTATAAACTATATATATCACACAAACATGCAATATTTTTATGGACCAAAACCGTCACTATATACAGTGAACGCTCACATTCTAATTACTCCCTCCGTCCCAAAATAAGTGTCCAGTTTGACTTTTCAAAGTCAAACTAGTTCAACTTTGACCTTAAATATATTCTTTTGTGTTATATAATACTTTATGAAATTATACCAATGAAAATACACTTAAAACCTAATCCATTCATATATTTTGCATCAAATATTTCATAACACACAAAAAGATACGTAAGGTCAAAGTTGAACCAGTTTGACTCTGAAAAGTTGAACCAGTTTGACTCTGAAAAGTCAAACTGAACACTTATTTTGAGACGGAGGTAGTAACAAACTTTGACACGGTCATTTACTCATCTCAATAAACATATGCCATGTCATTATATTTTGAAACCTTCTTATTGTAGTATTCGTAATCTGATCTTTTTAGTATCCGCGAAAACAGATTAAAGCAAAGAGAGACCTAATGTAGGTCAGGTATATGCTGATATATTTTATGGATTTTGACTATATCTTTATATATAATTAGGGAGTATATCTTGAAATATTTTTAAAAGATTTGGATGAATACGTCATATAATTATGGAGTATATCTTAATAATTATGGAGTATATCTTCAAAAGAAATTTTGAAAATCAAACAAATTTCGAAATTAAATGTTTATATGTGTGTTCATGTCATAATTGAGGTGACATTCCATGTCATTGCCACATATTTATCCACTCATAATTAGCCTTATATATATATATATATATATGTATATATATATATATATGTATATATATATATATATGTGTATATATATATATATCTTACATTATATATAACAGGATACAACAAGTCACCTGTCATGCAACATAAATCCACCATACTCATCAAAGAAAGCCGACCTTACCATAATTAATCCACGTCATCACCTTTAACGACACCTAATATAATATTATATCATAGTATATATATATATATATATAAATATATTATATATATATTTAATATATTATGATATATATATAAATAGCTTACATAAAAATATAACAGGATACAACAATGCCACCTCATGCAAGACATAAATGCCACATAATTCATCAACAGAATCCACTACCATAAGTTAATCCACGTCATCACCTTTAAAGACACTAATAATATATATATATAAAATATATATATATAATATAAATACTATATATCTTAACATTAATAATAACAGGATACACAAATGCCATCTCCATGCAACATAAAAGATGCCACATAATCACAAAGAATGCCACATTCACATAATTAATCACGTCATCACTTTTTTAAAAGACACCTAATATATATATATACTATATATATAAATATATATAATATATAAGGAGAAGTCTATGAGAGTTAATTAAAAATAAGAATGGTGAAGAATGACCTAAAAAAACACCCACATTTGAGATGCAAACGACTTTCATTAAATGTATTTCTATTCATCTAGATGCCCATATAGAGTTTCAAAAGTTAATTTGATGTGTAGATGGTGCAAATTGATTTTCAGATTTTGAACACATTGCAGAGGACCAAGAAAATAAGAGAAAATCAGAATGCATCTAAAATACATATATGTATCTATTAAAAGCTAGAAAACACATATATGATGCATTATAATGTATCAAGATTATAGAGATTCATATAATTTAAAGTCCGAATGCATCTCGGATATGCGGTGTATATTACCTCTTATCCTTCTTATTTTAAAATAACTTCTCAGTTTGATCATAACTCTCTCTCGTCCTCTCGCCTCGCTCGCTCTCATCTCCCTCGGGTCTTCTCTCTCTCACATATATATAAATATATATATTATATATAATAAGTACTATATATATATATATATATTAAAATAATATATATATAAATTAGATTATATATATATAAATATGAAGTTCATGTAGGATAGATGTTAAAATAGATTAGTGTAGGAAGCCATTTATAATATGACATGTGGACTATAATTAATTAATTAATTAAACAAAAACTAGGAAATAACTTAAAAGGGCATTTTGGGAAAATAGCTAAACCACCTCTCTTGTTTTCTCTGTCACTTGAAACCAGCTATCTCTTTTTAGTTTCTAATATTTCGGTCACCCACACAAACCCCGTATCTTCGTTCGTCCTTGTAATGAACCTCTAATTTAGTCATGATAACTGCGCCTCTAACGCTGCAACGATGATCGCCTCTTACGTTCGTTATTATTATAAAACCACGATATCAAAAAAAGTTTGCCATCAATTTATCGTCTTCGTTGTCTGATCTAGTGGTTAAATGGTTTTGTATTAAAAAAATTTGTGTATCAATGTTGCAGATTCTAAAAAAATGATGTTAGTGTATACCACATGTGTAGGCATCTTTTTTTAACCATGGTTTCTGACATTTTTCTACTTTTTTGGTATTCATAATCGCGTATCAATATCTCTTTGTTTGTGTACTAGTTTGTTTTTTATTGTGTATCAACGTTTTTAAGGTTATATATTCATCCAGTCATAGTTTTTGTCTTGCAAGGAGTAGTGGGAGTACCTAAACGGCTAAACCCACATGCCTTTTTTTAAAAGGCAACAAGATTAGATAAATAAGAAACCACGAGTCCACTATTACAACAAAAAGGCATCTCCATTCCCCAAACAAGCCGATTAAGGAACAAGATACCCTAAAGAAAGACAACAACAAACTACAAATCTCATAAATTAAGAGATATCACTGGTCCAGAACCAAACTACATGACCCAAACTATATATACTATCTCAAAATGCAAAATAAATAGGATGGAACCATGGCCTACCAATCCAGCCAATCAAGAGCCAAATTAGCAAGCATAGACCATCATTAAATATGTGCAAGAAACAAAAGATAGACACAAGACAAGATATCAATACAGTACCTCATTTGTAAATTTGCAAACTGATGCAAACAATCGGTCACCACAAGCCTGCAATGCAAAGCTAACTAAGAGACCACATATTGTAGCTTTCATAAGGCATAATAGCTCCTTGTGTCAAACACAAGGACACTACATATGACATATGTGGAAACTAGAAAGGGGGTTGAATAGTTTTTACCGTTTTAAAATTAAAACTTAGATTGTCGACTTATGTGAACCCAAGAGATATACTCAAGTGTATATGATAGCGATGCAATAAGTAAGTAACTAATCTACGAAATATAAACAAGTAAAGATAAGAAATATCAAACCGATGACACAATGATTTATAGTGGTTCGGCTGCGAAGCTCCTCTTCGCCCTACTCCACTCTCAAGTACCCAACTTGAGAGTTATCTTCACTATGTCAACAAGCTCCTTTTAGGCGGAGAAAACCGTACACGTCGCTTACACTTTTTCCGGTACTAAGCTAAATACCGAGTTCTCCTTCGAGATAGAACTAATCTAACACACTATGTATTTTGTTGCCTAAATACTAACATATCATACACATATGATACACACAACACACAACACAAGATATACAAGATGAATGATTATCACAAACGTGATGACACAAGTAAACTAATAACACTTGAAGCTTGACGTCTTCTTAAGTGTTCTTTACTAAAGAGTGGAATGAGTTGATCACTTGTAATGGATTATGTAATAAGTATAATGATCAAAGAATATAAAAGATAAAAGATGTATGTGAAAAATATTTTATAAGAGTTGTCTAAGATGAAGACTTAAGGTTATTATTTATAGGCAAACCTTTAAAATTTAAATGCTGGCCCAAACAGCTGGACGTTGCGACCCACGGATCCACCTATGCCTGGATCTATGCCTTGTTATGATGGATCCGTCCGAGGAGCAGGGACAACATTTGTCATTTTATGATTAACCCTAAAACTATACAAAATATTGTTTTGTACTTATTAAAACTAGTTTAATAGATTCTTCTAGAACAAAATATTTCTTATTATGAATAAGGAAAGATTTTTCATAGATTTGAAAGATTTAGAAAGATTGTTACACTTATGGTTATCTTTATTTTGTCTTTTTTTTTTAACATGATTAATATAACTAGCTTATAATTAATCGTGTGTTAACTTAAATCATTTGATTAGAAAAGGTTTATGCAAATAATAACATTTTTCTTTGATCATTAACTACGTTTAATAATGCCATATTCATACCTTAAGTGATTTGTCGTCGTCAGGTAAACTTTCGACTAAATAACTTGTTTACGTAAACTTTTACGTAGCATGACATTATATCTGTTATTATCAAAACATGAAGATCGTTAAATATAAATATCGTTTTTGCGCGAATATTTGTATTAAAAATCTCCCCCTTTTTGATGATGACAAAATATAAACTCATGCTTATTTAAAGTTACGAAATAAGTATTTAGTGGATGAGTTTACATTTCTTCTCCCCCTTTTTGTCGAAGCAAAAAGTGTTGTAGAGGCGGTCCTTACAAGTCTTGTTTTAACGAATGCTAAGTCACTTGGTTACGAATGCAAAGTAAAAAACAACGACTAAGTTGCAAGTGCTCCCCTGGGCATACTCTTCCCTCGCTTGATGGGCACAAAAGAATCGAGCTATGGATGCGTGCTACAAAACAAAGTTAGTAGACAAGCATATATATATATATTATGCAATAAACATCCATCAATAACACAACAAAAGAAAATAATGTTAAGTCCATTATAAGGGATAAAACATAAAATTTAGCGTAAAAGCCATTACACAATAAGCTTAAACTAGAAAAGAAAACAATTAAAGACCCTAAATCTTGGGATAAATATAATTTTCCCATATAATCCGAGGGGTGAGGTGAGATTTCATAGGACTAGTGCGGAATGTAAGGGGGTTTGATGGAGGGGACCGAGGTTGGTGTCGGAAGCCACACTATAAGAACATGTAGTTGATCGGTTTTTAGAGCATTTGGATTTCCATACCTTGTGTTACTACTACTTTGGCAAACACATGTTATGGAGGTGAGGCATGGCATTTGGTGAAAACAAAATCCAAAATGTTTGGAGGATTGGGAAAATCTTGATTTCCAAGATTTGGTGGTGGATGATGAATGTTTTCAAGTGGAGTTGTATTGTTGTGGAGATAAGGTATATTGTTGTTAATGTTAACTGGTATGTGCTTAATTACACATACCATTTTCCATTAAAAACGGACTTAAAAGACTAAAAACGTACCAAAGATACATTGTATTTGTATGTTTTGGCTTTTGTACTGATGGCAGGAAGACGGATATTCAAAAAGAAAGCCAAAAACAACCAAACCAAACAAGGGATGGAAAAGACCAAGTCAAGTCAAAGTCTAAAGTCAACCACATAAAGAAAATACAACTTGAGGGACTAAAATTGCCAAACCTCAAGTTATATTACAAGAGTTAAAAGACAAGGGTCAAAATTGCAAACCGGGCAAAGTTTGAATTGAAGTTATAAGAGATGAGGGGCCAAAGCTGCCAACCTACCCAAACTCTATTCTTTCCGCCCAAAACAAAACCCAGGTACAGCTAGGGGATGTCTTCCCATACCTTCTCCTGCAAAATACTCAACTCACCTAGATAAATTCATTTCAACCACTACACTTTCCCCCCCCCCCCTAGCTGTATAAGTGCCATGTTGGCAATCCCTTACCACTTTCTAAGCAATTTCAATGGCTGTGATTGACTCTAAAGAAGCACAAAAGAAATTGAAGGCTGGAATTTATTTCAGAATCTCCTCACACAACAAGCACACTTGGTTTTTGTCTCTAACAAAGGAACACCACAGAAGAAAGTAGAGAAGTAAGACCAAGAAACAAGACCTTAGTTCAATTTTTTTTTTAAGGGGGGTAATTAAATAGGGCCATTGTATCCCAAGAAAAGGATCGTTTTTTTTATATAACTCTTAGTTACATTTCAGCTTATTTTTATGCAATTTAATTTTCCAAGTCTTGTAACTTTAATTTTCGTCTTAATGCAAATTTGGAGTTTTTAAGTCAATTCTTGAATCTTTGTATTTCCTTTGTTAAAAGCATTACTTAATTTGTTTTAAGTCTTATAAAATCATATGAGTCATTTGTTTTAACTTAAATACTAAGAAGTTAAGTAAAGTCACAGAAAATTCTTCACTCAAATATACCACAGCTTATGGATGATAAGCCAGTTCTGGATAGGCTTATGGACTCTCACTAGCTTGTTTTATACAAGCTAGAGCTTTGTGATTCTTGGTTTAGCCAATGTTTTGAGCCAAGGGTGTTGTAAGTTTTCATCTTTTCTGTTTCTCTTATTTACTGCAGAACTGCTTATAGTGCTTAGTTGTTAGTTTAAAAGTGACTTATGCACATTTCCTAGTTAATACTGTTAGTTATGAGTTAAAACTGTTAGATTGATTCAGCTTATTTAAGTGCTTATTGTTGACTAAAATCTGCTTATAAATGCCTTATTTTGTTATTTGATAATCTGTTTTTAATAAATTAGGATCAAATCAGCTTAATATAAAAAGAAAAATGATTTTTGAAAACTTTCAGGGGTATTTTCAACTAGCAGTACTAACCCATAGTTAGTACTGCTAGTTCTCTTTTGGGATTTTTCACTAGCAGTACTAACTCAAAGCTAGCAGTACTAACTCTAAGTTAGTACTGGTAGTTAAAACTGTTAGTACTGTTAGTTCATTTTAGCTTATCAGCTTATTATTTCTGCTTATTTAAGATTTGCTTAGCTTTTTAGAGTAGATTAAGCCCATTTTCGTTTACTGTCTTTAGTAGAGCTTATTTAAGCTTATTTTTCTTTTCAAAGCAATTTTAATGGTTTATCAGTTTGTAGCTTTTTAGCTTATTTGCCATTCTAGTTTATTCTAGTTGCTTATTCTTATGCCTGAGTGCTTATTAGGGTTAGTTAAATATCTGTTTTAGCTTATTTGCTTATTTCTTGTTTCATTGTGTTTTGTTAAAGCTAGCAGTACTAACTCCAAGTTAGTATTGTTAGTTAAAACTGTTAGTACTGTTGTTAGTACTGCTGAGTTTTTCGTGCTTAATCTAGCTTAATTCCTTTTTGAATTTCCTTATTTAGAGTTAGTTTAGCTTATTTGGTTTGTCTTAAGCTTATTTGAGCTTATTTGTGTCTTAGTGTAAAAGTTTTAAGTGTTTGTTACCATTTCTAGCTTTTATTCCTGTTCCAGCTTATTTTCTTTGCTTATTTTTATGTGCATTTGCTTATTAGGTTTAGTGCCCAATCACATCCTTGTCATATTCAAACATCAATTTTCAATCCGTCTTTCGATTTTCCATTCAAGCCTCGTTGGGACATAACGACCCGGGAACACTCTATACTGCTTCCGGTTTCATTGATTTCGCGAGATTTTGACCCTTGTTGTATATTTATATTTATTTGTATTTATTGGTATATTATAAGGGGTGAGAAGAAGCGAACCAATTTTTGGCGCCGCTGCCGGGGAGCGCTTTGAAAACGATTATCGTTACGTTTGACAAATTGTGTTTGAATCTGTGAAAATTTTCTTCTATAAAAATATAAAAAGTACAAAAATATTTTTCATTTTCTTTTATTAGTATAGTTATCATATATAAAAAAAAAAAAAAAAACCAAATAATCTAAAAACATTTTCCATAAAAAGAAATAAAATTCACAAATTGGTAAAATACCAAAATATAATATTCTCAATTGAGGTATTATCATAATAACTTCCGGTGAACTTGTTGGTTCCCAAATCGAACAAAAGATTTAAAAACTTGCCATTTGTGTCTCTTACGACGTACGGCTCACCTTGAAAAGTTAAACAAGCTATAAAGTGGTATAAGGGAGGGTTGTTCGAGGAACTTACGACCCGAAAGGAGAAATAAAGCTTCTCGTTATTCTTCTACCTCCGCTCACCTGTGCGTTTATCTTTTTGAGAGCTACCGTGAAGTAAGTAGATTATTTGGTAGAAGTTGTCTTATCTCATTGTCCGGTAAAATACATTGTGAATAAATCATTGAAAAACCAAAAAATTAGTGTAAATTTTCTTTTTATATTTCTATTTTGTGCATGCGCACTCGTTCTCAAGCCCGTAAACGTCGACAACAACAAGTCCGACAAAAATTCTGTTGAATTCACAAATCTTGAGATGCCAAATAACATCCTCCCATAGTTATCGATGGATTGATAATCGTACTATGGCGCAATTGCTCGAAGCACCCACCGAGGGTTACGAGGATGCGATCGTTGTTCCCGAAATTACCGCGAACAACTTTGAGATCAAGCATGGTCTACTTAATCTTGTTCAAAACAAGCAATTTTTTGGACATGATAAAGAAGACCCACATGCCCACATCCGATATTTCAACAAGATCACTTCTACGATGAAGTTCCCAAACATCCCGAGTACGTCGGTTAAGCTTATGCTTTTCCCATTTTCCCTCGAGGGAGCAGCCCGGATTTGCTTGAAATAAGGAGCCCCCTCTATCGAGTCTTACATGGGGATGATCTTGTTGAAATTCATTAACAAATCTCTCCCTCCCTCTAAAACAACAAATCTTCGAAATGAAATCACAAGATTTCAACAAAAATTTGATGAAACGTTTTACGAGGCATGGGACCGATTCAATGATCTTCTTAGGGGATGCCCGCATCATGGGTTTTCAGAATTGCATCAACTCGATACATTCTATAATTCCCTAAATTCGAATGATCAAGATTCATTGAACTCCGCTGCGGGTGGTAACTTTCTGGATAAAATGCCTCGAGAATGCCTAAAAATCATCGAGAGCAAGTCCCAAAGTCGTTCAATCACGAAGCAAGGCCATTGTTTCAAAACGAGTACGAGCTTCTTATACCCCAGCAGTTTCATTCCGATGGTTGGACTGAGATGAAAAGATATGGTTTGAGCATTGATTCTCGATATGATAAAACCAAAACTCCAGCTCCCGCTCCTGTAAAAGCAGTCGAGCAAAGTTGTGTAACATGCGGGGGTGGTCATTTTACCCATATTTGTCCTGCCACCGATGCAACATTTATCGTGACAATATCCAAGAATACGTGTCACAAGCCGCCGCAGTTAACTACAACCAAGGGAATGCCAGTTACCGACCTCAGATGGTTGCTAACCAAATTCGACCTCCCGGTTTTCCTCCTATGCAAAACCATCAAAACAACCAAAATCGGGGGATCAATTTCAACCAAAATCGGGGGAACAATTTTAACCAAAATCGGGGTAATAATTTCAATCAAGGACAAGTTTACCAACCCCAGATTAATCAACCTCTGACTTTTCAAGCTCCACCTTACCATGCTCCGTTCCACCTGCACCGGGTGTGTCTAGCCCTTTTGATAAAACTACGTCAAGCTAATGTAACGCGGTATGCAAAATATGCAAATCAAAATGGCAAATATAAGGTACATCATCACCAAAATTCGTAAATAGTAATATGCTTCTACTTGGTTCGGTTTCTCTTCCAAGCAAACATGGCTAACACGAAAGGTGATGTAGAAAGCAATCACTACCCGAAGTGGTGTTTCCTATAAAGGACCTCAAATTATTCTACCACCCTAAAGAGGAAGGAATAAATAATTGACCAGAGGTGACAAAGGATACGTTGCAACCAAGCACCGAAAAAAACATTCAACTACAGTGTCCAAACTAATGACCAAATTGGTGAGCACTTTGTTGCTTCAAAGACTAAACCAACCTTGCCTTATCCTTCAAGGCCAACATAAGAAAAAGCTAGTGAAAAAAGACAATCTTCTAGCTTCAAAATTTATGGAGAATTTTCGGAAATCTCCATTTAGAGCTAAGTTGCGGAATAGCTCTCCTACACATGGCCCAAAATTGCCCAATGTTTTGAAAGCTCCTCAATGACAAGGATAAGATGATTGAGTTGACAAACAAGACTCCGGTGTAAACGAGATTCTCGGCGGTTATCCTAAAAAAGTTTCCCGAGAAAATTGGAGGACCCCGCGATTTCTTTTATACCGTGTTGATTTTCTGGAGGATGAATGAATGCTTAGGCCTTGGCCGATCTATGTGACAAGCATCAACCTAATGCCCTCTCATTTGGAAAGAAAACTAAGTCTCCCAGCTTTGACAAAACGCGGGTGATAGACAAATTACCAGTCATAATCGCTAAAAAACTTTAAAGTGTGGATAAAACCGCCTTATCATGGTTCTTACGGTCACACAACATGCCATAGTTAGAAAGAGTCTGCATTTTAAGGGGAATAGATCACAGTTTTGCCCCCCCCCACCATAAGATTTTGATGGTAGAAACAAATGCCCAACCCAGTAGTTCAACATCACGGGAGGGTTAATCCAAAATCCATAGGTTATTAAGCAAGAAGTGATAAAACTTCTTGATACCGATTAATTTACCATATCTCTGACAGTCCCTGGTAAGCCCGGTTCATGTGTTCCCTAAGAAGGGAGGCATAACCAGTGGTCGAAAAATGGTAGGAATGCAATTAATACCCACTAGGTTGGGTTACGGGTGGAGACGTTTGCATCGATTACCGAAAAACTCACATGACGACAACTAGTAAAGACCCATTTCCTTTAACCATTCATGGATCAGATGCTTGAAAGATTAGCCGGAAATGAGTACTATTGTCTTTTTTGGAAGGATTTCTCGGTACCTTTCAGATCGCCCAATTGACCCACTTGATCAGAGAAGACTACCTTCACTGCCCTTATGGGACATTTTGCCTATCGTGCATGCTTTCTGGGATCATTGCAATGCACCGGGACGTGTCCAAAGGTGTATGGTTTGCAATCTTTCAAGATATGATTAAGAAAAACATGGAAGTATTCATGGATGATTTCTCGGTTTTCGGTCGATTCTATCTCCTCTTTTGCCTTTCCCCATTTTGACAAAATGTCCAAATGTGTGAAGACACCAATCTTGTGTAATTGGGAAAAATGCCACTTTTATGGTCAAGGAAAGGAATAGTTCTTGGCCATAAGTTTCTAAATCCGGGATCGAGTTGATAAATCAAAATGTTGATGTCATTGCAAATTTGCCTATCCCACTACCGTGAAGGGTATTCGTAGTTTTCTCGGTCACGCCAGATTCTACCGACGATTTATTCAGGATTTTTCCAAAATCGCCCGGCCTATGACCCACCTCCTTGAAAAAGAAACTCCGTTTATCTTCTCGAAGGAATGCATCGAAGCATTTGAAAACCACTTAGATGAAGTTAACCCCAGGCTCCAAGATTATAGTTGCTCCGATTAGGACTTGCCCTTTGAAATCATTGTGTGATGCAAGTGGATTTGGCTGTTGGGGCTGTCCTGGCACGTAAGACCATGCACTTCCAGCCATTACACTATGCAAGCAAAACTATGACGAGGCTCATGCACATTACACTACAAAAATGGAAAAAGTAATACTTGCGTAGTGTATGCTATTTGAGAAATTCCGGCCAATATTTGTCTTGTCACAAAAGCATTAGTGTATACGGACCACATTCGGCTATCAAATAACTTGCCTTGCTAAGCAGGATGCTAAGCCAGATTTGCTCCGGGGATTTTGCTTGCTACAAGAATTGATTGTCGTTATACCGTGACTAAAAAAGGAGCAGAATATCTCGCGAAGACCACCTTCTCTAGACTTAATAAATCCCAATCAAAGTGAGCTCCGAGAAAAAACAAATTTATGGAAACATTTCCTCTCAAGGACACTTGGGATGGTTACCTTTCTGTGGTGATGATAATACTCCTATGGTTTGCCGATTTTGCAAAATTACCCTTGCGGGGAATTTGTGATCAAGGAATGTCGTCTTAGCAGAAAGAAAGTTTTTTCAATAAACGTCAAACATTACTTTTGGGGACGATCCTTCTTATTTAAGTATGTGCTGACCAAGTAATTAGGCGTTGTGTTTCGGGGCAAGAAGCTTTTGACATCCTCAAAGCTTGCCGGCAATGGACCAACACCAGGGGACACTACGGTGCTAATTACACCGCTAAAAAGACTTCTGATTCAGGTTTCTATTGGCCACACGATCTAAAAGGATGCCACGAATTGTCACCCGATGTGGACATATTTGTCAACGTCAAGGCAAAATTTTGCAACGTGATGAGATGCCATAAAACTCTATCTAAGTTTGCGAAATCTTTGACATGTGGGGCATTGATTTTATGGGGCCGTTCCCATCTTCAAGAGGGAAAAAATATATACTCGTGGCCGTCGATTACTTGTCGAAATAGGTTGAAGCAAAAAGCGGCTCCCACCAATGACGCCCGAGTTGGTTTGCAAATTTTTAAATCTCTCTTCGCCAGATTCGGTGCCCCTCGTGCAATCATAAGTGATCGCGGAAAAAAAAATAAAAAAAAAAAAAAAAAACCCAACCATTTTTGCATGACCAATTTGGGCAAAGGTAATGCTTAAATTCGGAGTCACCTCATCGTCTCTCCACGCTTATCATCCACAAACACAGTGGACAAGTTCGAGGTATACCAATTGTGGTTTTAAAACGAATTCTTGGAATGGACCGTGGGCGAAAATCGTGCCTCTTGGTCGGATAATAGATGACGCACTTTGGGCTTTCTGCACAGCTTACAAAACACCCATCGGGTGTACTCATACAGTTTGTGTCGAGAAGGCATGTAATATTCCGATTGAGCTCGAGCACAAAGCTTACTGGGCCTTTAAGCATACAAACTTTGATATCAAAACCGCGGGTGATCACAGAAAAGTTCAACTCAATGAACTTAATGAACTTTTGTTGTTCATGCCTATGAAAACTCTTTAATTTACAAGGAGAAAACAAAGAGAATCCATGACTCCAAGATCAAAAATCGCGTTTTCAACGTCGGTGATCGAGTCCTCCTCTTTAACTCTAGATTGAAGATTTTCTCGGGCAAGCTTAAGACCCGCTGGAGTGGACCATTCACTGTAACCCAAGTTTTTCCATATGGCACTGTCGAGTTATCCCAAAACTCCGGGCCAAATTTCAAAGTAAATGGTCACCATTTGAAGCACTACTTTGGAGGGGACGTACCACAATTGGTAGTCCCAGATCTCCAGACGTTCCCCATGGACTAATAAATTCGAGGGACGGGTCAAGCTTAGCGACCTCAAACAAGCGCTTCGTGGGAGGCACCCCATGCTTATTGTAGTATTGTGTAGAAATGAATAAGTGTTTTCTTGTTGTGTGGAGGCTCGCCTCTTCCATTACCCGTGTTTTGTCCATGTTTTGTGTGCTTTGTGTTGTATGTCCAGGATTTCCCGGATTGTGAAGACTCTCGTGCTCTCAGTTTTATCTTTCATTCACAAGAGTTTCACATCCTCAGCTTCATTTTGGGAATCCAATATCCAAATCTAATCGACTAACGTTTTATCTTTTGGCACACTTAATAAACGGCCTTAGATTTACGTAGGTGCCCCTTTCAAAACATTGAGGACGATGTTTAGTTCTAGTATGGGGGGGATCTTCGATTTGATTTTTGCCTGCAGCCGTTGTTATCACGTAATCCCGTTTTATCTTTTGGCACACTTAATAAACGGCCTTAGATTTGCGTAGGAACCCCTTTGAAACATCGAGGACGATGTTTAGTTCTAGTATGGGGGGGATCTTCGATTTGATTTTTGCCTGCAGCCGTTGTTATCACGTAATCCCGTTTTTACCACCAAATTTTTGCAAAAATACCAAAAAAATGAAAAAATTTAAAAATTTTCAAAAATAAAATAAGTGTTTTGTCACAGTTTTGACTTTCCCAATGGGTAGAATGAGAATAATTTTTGACTCGATCGGGCGTGTTGAGCCCTAGCTAGTTCCTCAACTTAGTTAGCTTCTAATCCACCTAATCATACGTGCTCATTTCAATTCAACTAAGTCAATCAATGTTTTTTAGAAAAAGCTTCAAATTTGTAACTTGATTCTTTAAAGCGAGGTTTTTCTGTTCTTAGTAATTTGAAAGTTAAAATGCCAAAGAAGCATGAATGAAATATGAATGCAAAAATGCATGAATATTGAAATTATGCCAATGAAGCATACATTTGATTATATGGAGCAAGTAAAAGATGTGTCGTGATATCCCACTCCGCTAACCACGAGGTGGGGGTTCAAACTAAGACATCTTTACTTCTAGGGATTTGGTGTGTTGTGATATCTCACCAGGAAGCGAGGTCTAGGTGAGGGTTCAAACTAAGACACCTATCCTTAGCCATATTAGGAAGAAGGTGTTGATGTGATTTCCCACTACGCTAGCAACGGGGTGGGTTTTCAAACTAAGAACACCGGTCGTTGGTTGTGATATCCTACTAGGGAGCGAGGCCTAGGTAGGTGTTCAAACTAAGCAACGCATTCCTAGCTTTAAGAACTTATGATTATGATGATGAAGATGTTGCAAAAAGTTCTACAGTTAAAATTTCGTTCGTTAAAATCAAGTTACAAGGACCTAATAAGTTGTTGCTTTGAGTCATGATTCATCTTGAATTACGACTATGGTGTTCGATAGCTGTTCATTTGATAAAAGGACTATTTTGGACAACGGCAAGTTCCATCAACACAAGTATGAGGAAGTTATTTGAAAGATATCTTTTAATTCTTTTATAAACGGAATAATTTCATCTCGAAAACAAGCCTTTGTTGTTCAAACCCCCACGTGCCCTCAGTGATAGCTGTTAGTTAGTGGTTCTTTCTTTGACAACTGATCAAAGCACGCAAAGATGGCGTTTTAAGATTTTAAGCTAGTATTCACCATACTCACTTTAGGAAGTTCTTTTGGAACCTCAACTTTGTTGGTTGTGGAAGAAGGAGATGGGTCTAAAGGTGGGACCGAAGTCGCTTTCCAATAGGCATGTTCACTTTTATAAATAAGATTGTCGAACAAATCGTTTGTTGTAATCGTTATTAAGAATAGCATAATTAATGGGTTTAGTGTTCACTTTATTTTTTACAACCATTGGATCTTGTTCTTTCAAAAGCATTTTTGAACGACTCTCTTCACAAAGCATTAATGTCTCATCAGAATCAGGAATCACAATAGTATCCATTTTAAGAATGACATTCCCGTCATACAGTTTTGGCTTTGACTCCCGAACTTTCTTCAGATAGAAAGGTTTTTCAAAACGAATGCTGTTTTGTAGATTGACTCATAAAAATTTGGATTAGTCATCATATGAACAGTTTGCGCAGATTGACCTCTTTTGAAAATGATATTATCAAGTTGCTTAATTTTCTTTTCTAAAGCAATTTCTCTATCAATATTTCTGTTTTCTTCCATTTTTAAATCATTTTTTGAGATAAAAAAAATGTCTTTTCATTAAATAATCCTTTTCTTGCACTTGTTCAGAAAGAGTTTGCTTAAGACGTTCAATCTCGGCATACTGTTCATTTGATCCTGAAAATCTTTAACCTCTTCTTTATATCTGTTAAGCTCGGTAGTCAAAGCTTTATTGGCACTTTTATATTCCAGATTAACATTGGTGCAGTTCATTCTTGGGTATTTAATTGTTCAAACATAGATAATATCAGGCATCTTGTTGAGCAGAAGAGTTAGAATTCTGGACAAGTTTGGCTTGTTGTTTGTTTCACTCGATACTGGAGAATAGGAATGATATTGATCCACTGGGTTATTTCAGTTTCGGTCTGATTCACATCATTGACTATCAGAAGAACGTCCATCTACTCACTGTGATTGATTAAATTCATAGGGCCAGGTTTTCCGGATTGTGTACTCAGTGAGTGCATCTGAAGCCAATTCCTGGAAAGATTCGCAATGAGAGCAATATTGGCTGAGTTAAGTGCATCACAATCAGAGTCATAGGCATCCACGATCATCGGCTTGATAAGCTGCATTTTGGGTAATGACAGTCTGGAGGTTAACTGTCAGGAAGTCTAGATCTGCCAAAAATGCTTTTTCTTCTTGTTAAAACTTGACCACTTGCTTGAGCTTGCAACCAGAAAACTTTATCATTGAACACAAGTTTCATCTCTTTTCTATTGACCTCTTGGCTTAGATACATGCTTGGCAATATGACCATCCCTTTGCAATGTAACAGATGACAGTCCGTTGTTTCCTTGTGTTTGTATCCATTTGCTCCAGGTGTGTATTTTTTCGTTGATTTCCTTGCGCATAGTTATTTGTTCTCTCCCGCTGAACAGGTTGATAGTTACTTTTCCATCATAGATGGTAGCTTGTTGACGAGGGTTTGCAAAGTCCTTAGCGATTTATGGTTGTAGGATACCGGGGATGTGAAAACGCAGTTAAGTATGACATTTCATGTGATTATGCATCAATTGGATCACTCCCCTTTTCTGGAACAACTAGAACAATTAGTACGAAGTTTGGTTGGGAAGGACAAATTCTGATTGTTGATGTTGCTTAAGTTGTGGGAGCATATTCCAATTGTGGGATGGATGATTGTGGAGAATAAACGTTGTGGTGAACTGAGGATTGGTACTCATTTGATGGATAAGTGATTGAAAGAGGTGTTGATTGACTGGTTGTGAATTGTTGAGTCTGATAAGGTGTTACAAACTGTGAAGACGGATATGGTGAAACATGATGTTGAGGTTGAGAGTTTGGGTAAGTGTGTAGATGAGATTGATAAGCCGACTGAGTTAATTGGTGAGATGCAACTAAAGCAAGAGGATCGGAGTTACGTTCATGCATCAAACGAACTTCATTTGCATGTCGTTCATGTTGTTCCAGGTAAGCATGAAGCTGATCAACATTGGTAGTATGCAAGTCTTTGACCAATTTAACATCAGTAACAAATTTGCTCCATTCATCAGGTAGAGTGTTTAAAAACTTGGTATTAACTTGAAATTGCTCCAGTGGCATCTTGTAGATGTTCATATCATTGAGTAGCAGAGTGAACCTCAAGTAGTACTCGTGTAACGACTCTCCTTTCTTGTAAGTGAACTTATCGAATTCATCATACAGCTTGCAATCTCGTTATTGTTTCGTATCGACGTCCTTGCATAGCAGTTTAATCTTCTCCCCAAAGGATCTTTGCTACACGGTGTTGACTCAACAAGAGCATAGATTTCAGTTGGCAAAGACCTTGGAGGAAATGATTATTAATGGCTTTATCGGTCACAATCAGCTTTGTATGGCTTCAGAAGGGAGTGAGTCGGTATATTCCCTTAAGTCTGGTTACCCTTCCACAGTGATTGATGGCCAAACGAGTGGACCTTTTTCAACAGAGGCAAGAATCATTCTTCCATGTGGTCTATTCATCATATAAAGTTCCATTCTACTTTTCCATGAATCATACAAGTGTTTTTCAAGCATCGGTGGTTTATTATCACCACCCGAGAGAAGTGATTTATCAGCAAGAGTCGTCATTGATAACGTGGTATCAAAAAGATTACAAATTGATCGATCGGTGGTAGAAAGAAATTGTGTTTGTTATGTGTTTGATGAGTCTTGAAATAATTCGTGAAACTACACGGGATTTTACAATTCTCGACAAAACCGGGAAAACAAGTTAATGTTTCACGGGATTTTACAAGTCAAAGAAATAACCGTATAATTTAGAAATTAAGAAATTTGGGTTTTACTTGTTCGGTTACCAAAGAAACTTCTAGTTCGTCACTTGTTCGGTTACAAAGAACGTCGGATGGTTCACCTTGTTCGGTTAACAAAGAAGAATCTAGTTCGGTTACCAAAGAAGACACTGGATCGGTTCACCTTGTTCGGTTAACAAAGAAGAATCTAGTTCGGTTGTCAAAAGAGAATTGGTTCGGTTCCTCTTGTTCGGTGCACACTAGTTCGGTTCCCAATCAAGAACTAGTTCGGTCCTTCTCGTTCGGTTACCAAAGAAACCACTAGTTCGGTTGGTCTTGTTCGGTCTTCCAACTAATCTTAAGCAATTTCAAAATTGACTAAAGATGTTCTTCGTGCTCTTTCTTGTCCTTTGAATAAATAAGTATATCATCAATGAAGACAATTACGAACTTATCCAAGTAGGGCTTGCACACTCGGTTCATGAGGTCCATGAATACCGCAGGTGCGTTTGTTAGCCCGAATGGCATAACCTAAAACTCGTAATGAGCATACCGAGTTCGAAATGCCGTCCTTGGAATGTGTTGCTCTCATACTCTAAGCTGGTGATAACCCGATCTCAAATCTATCTTCGAATAAATACTGGAACCCTGGAGTTAATAAAATAAATCATCGATCCTCAGGAGTAGGTAACGATTCTTCATTGTCAGCTTATTTAATTCCCTATAGTCGATGCACATCCTAAATGACCCATCCTTCTTTTTGACAAACAAGACCGAGGCTCCCCAAGGCGAGGAACTAAGCCTTATGAAGCCCTTGTCGGAAAGCTCTTGTAGTTGTTTTGACAACTCCTTCATTTCAGACGGAGCCAATCGATACGGTGCTTGAGCTACGGGCGTTGCTCTTGGAATTAAGTCGATCTAGAATTCTACTGATCGAGCCAGAGGAAGACCCGACAAGTCCTCGGGAAATACTTCAGGAAAATCTTGGATGACTAGTAGGTCCTTAAGTTGCTTCCCTTCCGACTTGTCCTCCTTTTTCTTGGTGGATATCTGTGCCAAAAAGATCTGACATCCTTTTGCCATGTACTCTTTAGCCTTTGAACATGAGATAATGGTTAACTAAGATTCTCTCCCGCCGTTACTTTTGTTACCTCAAAAAGTCAAGGTTTCGTTCCCATAGGGAATTCAAACAATTTCTCATCAAATACGATCACGGCGTGACATATTCTTAACCAATCCATACCGATAATAACGTCGAAACTACCCAGTTCTACGGGCATTAGATCTATGTTAAACGGATGGTTTAAGAAATTTAAAGTGCAACCCCGCATAATAGTGTCTACCCCGACTATTTTCCCATCAGCTAATTCGACATCATAACTATTTTCTAATGGAGTTGGGGTGATTTTAATCAGGGAACTAAATGCAGTAGATATAAAGCTTCTATCGGCACCAGTGTTGAATAAGATGGATGCATAGCGGTTGTTTAAAAGGAACGTACCCGTGATGACATTGGAGTCTGGGTCCCTCGATGCATTTCCTTTCTTTTCCGCATTCCCAACTGCATACACCCAGCCTTGTGCACTCCCATTTTCCCCATCCTTATTCTTCAACTTGGGACAATCCTTTTTGAAGTGTCCTGGAGCTCCACATTCAAAACAACCGTTCCCTTTGGGATTTGCCCCATTGCCCTTCTGAGTATTAGCAACATTTGTGTTGCCTGAACCCCTGCAGTCACAGGCAAAGTGCCCTACCTTATTGCACTTGTGGCACTTCTGAGTACACGGGCCATTGTGGTGAAAATGGCACTTGGTGCACTTGGGCAAAGATCCCCTATACGGCTTCTTTTCACCTATCCCCATATTGTAGACCTTGGCGACATTCTGCCTTTTGAAGGGGGGTTGTTGGTGACCATGGTTGTTTATGGATGAATCATCAGCCTTCCTTTTATTGTCAGTCTGCCTTTCTGCATAGGTGCGGAGTTTTTGATCCATAAAGTCGTTGGCCAACTCAATGGTTTCATCCAACATCTTGGGTCTAGAGGACTTGACACTTCCATAAATATTATCAGGGAGTCCACTGATGTACTTATCAATCTTCTCAGTTTCATTAGCAACAAACTTGGTACATATCAGGGTTAGCTCTTGGAAACGTTCAGTGTATGTTAAAACATCGTTCCCTTTAACCTTTAGGTTCTACAACTCAATTTCTAGTTTCTTGATTTCACCTTGCGGACAATACTTGTCCGTCATTTTCTTCTTGAGCACTTCCCAAGTCATTGAGTATGCATAAGGACCTAAGGATCTAATCTGACCATTCCACCAAGTCAAAGCAGCCCCTAACAAAGTGTAGGTGGCAAAGTTAACCTGGTTTTCAATAGCACAACCACTGATATTGAAAACTGATTCCATCTTCTCGATTCACCGGGTTAAACCGACAACGCCTTCATTTCCTTTAAAGTTCAAAGGTTGACACTTCATGAAGTCAACGTAGAAACAAAGGCGCGTAGTTTGCACGTTCCTTCGGTTATCCTCTTGTGAACTGGGGCTACCATCTCTATTAGTGGAGTTTCACAGAAGGGCTTGATCAATCATAGCTTGGACGGATTCTGGAGTCATGGTGTTTGGGTTGGTGTTGTTAGGAGTGGTATTCGGTCCTTGTCTTGTCGCAGGTGCCGTGATTCGTCTAAATCACAAGAGACAAAACATGAGGTCATAATCATGACAAGATATACAATAATTTACAGATGAGACAACAACACAAGAGAGGTATATAGTACAACAAAACACATCTAATTCTTCATAACTTGGAAGATTTTACATGAAATAGTTTTTGGTACACAAAATACAATACAAAAGATCTAAGGTCATGCTAATAGGGAGAACCCCTAATACTTAACATGCCTGAACAACAGCCTAGCAAAATAAAATGACATAAACCACTAGATGTAACTATCAGCATCCCTAGAAGCCTCCTGGTGATCTGGAGCTCTAGCATCTGATCCTGACTGTCTAGCTTTTCTCTGCTGCCCTCGATGTGCTAACAACTTGTAGCATCTCGTATTTCACGGTCAACATTTTAACCGAGCTCTAAATTCCATTTCAAATTTTTAAGGAAATTATTATTTTGTTTTTAGCCTTTTAATTGAGTGCATTGATATATACAGTAAGAAGTTTCATGGTCATCTATTAAACAATGTTACCACACCATACTCACCACTTTAATACATTTTAATCAATTTACACCTAGAATCCTACATACACTCTTTGTTTTTGATATATTATTTGATTGGGAGCATTAGAGTCGCGTGGATATCAAAGCTTTAAGGACTTGATTTTCTTCACATTCGATAATTGTTTTCTATAAATATACAAATGATTCACGTTTGAAATCTTATAATCTACTTAAATTGTAAATTATTGGGACCTAGATGTACTCTGATTTATTTAAATCGAATGTGACATTTTATTAAACGTCTCTTTTGAGGTCGTTTTCTGTAACTTGTGTGTATGAACTATGAAGTAGCACCCCAAGTGGTATTCCGCTGTGTTGTTGTAAATTTGGGGGTGTTACACAACTCGGCCTGCATGTCACTCATCTCTCGCCTCATATCTCTTATCATTCGGAGAGTCTCTGCCATCTGCTCCTGACGCCTATGGTCAGTCTCTTAAAGCGTTGCCATCTCGGCCTGCTGCATCTGGAAGCGAGTCTCATATACCTGATGCTGGGTCTGAATAAGAGTACCCTGCAACTGTAGCTGTGTCTGATGTGCATGGAGCTGAGACTCGTGTGCATATACCTGCTCACGGTGGGTCTGGAGCTCAAAATGAACCGCCTGGCTCAATCCTATCGCATAAGTCCAAGCCTCTCAGGAAGCATAGGCCCCCTCCTCCACAATCCGTATGGTCTCCTGATGAGCTATCCTATCCTCCATAAGCAAGTCAACTCGCTACGAGTCTATGGAGACTCGATGTGATATGCGAGTCATACCCTCCTGAGCATCCTCTAATAGAGCATATAAGTCCTGTGTATCATGCTTATGAAGCTCAGCAAGCTCTGTAACCCTAGTATTGACCTCTCCTAAGGTCATAAGTGCTATCTTAGGAACTGCCTCTGCCGGATCTACCCAAGTATCCCTAATACCATACCCAACCTCACTTATCCCCTGTCGTCTCGTTTCAGCATCCACAACACTGACAAACCCATAATCTATCCCTCGACCTCTGATAGGTCTAGCAGTAGAATGCTCCCCGATCTCATACATGGGGCCTAGAGTAGACAAACACAACCTCTTGCGAGGTGGCAGCTTGGACTCGGGAACATCATTCCTATGGTCAACAGGTGGTGGTATGTATAGAGATGGTGGTAGTGGTGATAGTGGAGGTTATGGTAATGCGGTAGTAACTGCATCCATAAGGGCCTGAGTGGAGGCTATCCTAAGTGTTTGGATTTGGGTTGGACACCCAGATGATGGTAGTAATGGTGATGTCATAGGTGGTAGTGATGAATGTGCAGGTGGGGTCGTGCACCTAGCAAGGTACTCTCCTGCAGAGGGTGGTGATAGTAAGATAGGTGGTGATGGTGATGGAGGAGTCATGGCTAGAAGTCTCTTAACCTCTGCCTCTGGTGGAAGGGATATAGAAGCCTAAAGCCGGACATCGATCCTAGCTCCAGTGGTAGACATGTCAGTGGAGGGTGGTGGTATAACAAGCTCTGTTCCCTCAGGCGGGGAAATAGGCTTAACGGTAGGTACAACAACAACATAGTCATCCAGAGCTAAGTGTTCCTCCTCTTCCTCGTCCTCGTCCTCATCCTCATCATTAGAATCATCCCTAGATGAATCACCGTCATCATCATCTCTATCATCTCCTCCGTCCATGGGATAGTCAACCGGACCATCCTCTGTCTCATCATCCTCATACTCCTCCGGATCCTCTTCAGGATCCGACTCAGCAACATACCTTGGTGACTCAGCAGTGGGTGAATCAACAAGAGGTAATAGCTGCTCCTTAGCCGGGAACACATGCTCATCCTCCAATGGTATATACTCAGGGTACATAGGCTTTGGCACGTAGTCAGGATCATATGCCTGTATGAACATAGGCTCATGCTTATCCTCATCCTATGGTACTGATGATGTCTGTGGCTCCTCGATGCCTGATATGTAATCCGGTGATGTTGGGGCTATCGGCTGTATATGGAGTCCATCGTATCCGTATACGATGACTCGCGGAATGCCTCCATCAGATATCTCCTCATCGGCTCCCAAGAAGACTCTGCCTGGCTCGGAATTGGTGTAGACAGAAGTGTAGGTTACCGTAGATGATGCAGAAGACATGACTACTAAAAAAAGTAAAAATAACTTATATAAGTATTAATTATAAGACTCTTATAGTAATATACGTAGTATAATTTATATACGCGTATATCAATCATGCAAGTACTTAGCAAACTACTAATGCTAAAACAGTGTATGTCATGTAAGCATGCATGCTAGAATGCAAACAAGTAAGGTATGTGTATCCCGTGTAAACCTCATTTGTAAATGGAGTGTTTGAAAATGGTTATAGTATAGACAAAACTTTTAACCTGGTTCTCTATAACCTTGGCTCTAATACCAATTTGTAACTCCCCTAAATCTGGGTTGCAGTGGAATGTTGAATATCCAAGGGCGTTACTTCATAGATGAATAACACAAGATATGAGAACGACCACTAAACGTGTCGTTTTAAAAAGATACATTGAATTAACAAAATACTTGTTCATTACATAAGCTCATAGCTTCAAATTGTTCGATAATATAAGTAAAGATTCCGGTTTATAACAAATGTTTCCAAAATGTAAAACACCCCAAATCTTTAGTACAGACTCTCCAAAGAGTGACCCCCAATGTATCTTGGCACCTTGTGCCTTATTGACCTGAGAAAACATGCTTAAAACGTCAACATAAAGTTGGTGAAATTCATAGGTTTATGTAAATCAATAGTAGGACCGCAAGATTTCCAAGTGTATGATTAAGCAACAGATGCAAACATCATAAAAAGTAATTACGTTTTCCTAAGCTCATGACACCAAAGCCTGACGTATATGAATGCAATAAATTGCCAATATTTGCCCGTGAATGATGTTCTAACCCGCAACATCCTAAATCCGACATGGTATACGTTTGTTGTCCGGCAAACCGGCACAGTGAGCTCGACTCATTCAAACGGGGACGTCAATCCCTAATAGATTTATTTATAACATTCACACTCACAATATAGTAATTGACAATTCATGATAACGGGCTCAGTGGGTTATCGCTACTTAGGCAAACACGTAATCATAGAATAAATGTACACTTGCGTTCAATTTGTAAAACAAAGCATGTTCTCACCCCAAAGATGTAAATCATTTAAATAATTATAAAACATGGAGCTATGAACTCAGCTTAGTGAATAGTCCTCTAAAAATGATAATTATATCCAAGAATGGAAATGAATCACACCGTCAATTACCTAAATAAATACGGCCAGTGTTAGTCTACAGTTTAGGCAAACGACCCTTGTATAAACTACAATAATTTGCTAGTTATATATATACTGTTATCACTTGTGTGGTGGTGCACATGTTTATTGTATTTGTCTTGACTTGATGGCTCTTGAGAAAGTATACGATTACATACGTTCAAGTATATATGTATAAACGTTATTAATAAATATTCATATTTATTAAGTCATGCTTTCATTTGTATAATATCCGATATATATTTTAACTTGTCCGAGTCGTTTAAGAGTTTATAAAAATCACCTTTATTCATAAAATACCCTTAGGTTTCCTATATTTACAAAACAACCCCTATGTTTATGAAAATAGGATAATTACAATTTTTAAACCCTTAAGTTTCCAAAATTACACTTTTAGTCCTTCAATCTTACAAGGATTTCACTTTAGGTCCTTATACTTTCAAAACAGTCTTTTAAGTTTCAGAAGTGACCAAAACAGATCCAACACTTTATAAATACAGTGTTGGCAGTTTAAACCCTCAAGTTTACAAATTTACACTTTTAGTCCCCTAACTTGTAAAAAGCGCATTTTAAGTCCAAATAAGTCCTAGCAAGTGGTATTTGGTTTTAATGGACTCCAATAAGCCATATAAACTAGGTCAGCTTATAAATAAGCTCGGATGAGCTTATTTTGTCTTATTGGGCCTTATTGGACTCGTTAAGGTCCAATAAGCAATCTAAAGGTCCAAATGAGTTTTCAAAGGCATATAAGCCCTCATTAAGTTTAATTTAACTTATTTAAAAATGTTAAGCTGAAAAATAAGCTTGGGTGAGCTTATTTGAGCTTATTCGGTCTCATTGGGCTCGTTAGCCCAACAACCCTAAACTGAAAGTTTTCAAAATGTTTACTAGAGCTTTATAATGTGATCCAACATGTTTTCTAGTCTAAATAAGCACTTATGAGTCTGTTTTTATCACTCGGCTTATTTATAAGTCAATAAGCTCGTTAATGGGCTTTTAGGCCCGTTAAGAGCTCGTTAAGGTTGTACGTGTTCAAGCTTATCCCATTTTGGTCCATTAGCATTTCTAAGGTCATTATAAGTCCATATTTCTGTATAAGCTCTCAATTAAGCTGTTTTGAGCTTATTAGGGCTGTTGGGCCCATATTGGGCCTCGCTAATGACCACCAAGTCCATTAAGGCCTGGTATGGTTTCTAAGGGTGTTCATTTGTATAACTAGGTTCCATAAGCCATTTTAATCCATCAATAAGCTCAAGTGAGCTTAATATTAAGCCGTGGGCCCAAACTAAGGGATTGTTAGGCCTGTTGGGCCCAAATGTGGCTGCGTGGATTTAACGAGACCATTTAGTGGCCCGTTAAGCTCCTTAGGGTTTCTTAGGTTTCGTTGTGCTACTAGAAATCATTGTAAGCTCATTTAGCACTCGAAATGGTTGTGTTCCTCACATACAAACTTCTAGTAATGTCATACGCACTTTCCCAAGCCACAATATCGCGTTTACATTAAAATTTTACGTATAGTTTCATGTATTTCAAGTGTAAGAGTTTGTTGTTCACGTTGGTGTTCACATTTGCATATAGATAAACACATTTAATCCTTTGCTCGCCATTTAATCATGTTGTACATGTTTCTTAACAACACACAAGATAGATTATATGTATATATGTGTACGTGTGCCACGTATGGGTTGAACCATGTGTGTTCACACCCATGTAAACTCGTTAGTCACCTATTACGTGTCCTATACGACTAGATATCAAGGAAATAAGTATAATACGAAATGTACAAGTTTGACGCGACTTACAAAGGGTCCTAGTGACTTGGTTGACGAGTTTGGACGTGAAGAATGCTAACCCAAACATGTACACTATCAAATAACCAACCCTAAGCTTCAAAACTCATACAATTTACCCGACCTTGGCTCGAGTATTCCTCTTACGTCCATGTTATGAAGACCCTAGTACTATTGAAGGTTCGAATGAATTCTGTAGGTGTTTGTTTGCGGTTTGTGACCCGAAATAAGTGCGACAAGGATGGTTTGCTTGAGAGAGTGTGTTTAATGTGTTTAAGAGTTTCAAGAAGTGTCATATGTTAAGTGTAGATGGGCATTTATAGGCTCATGAGCTAGTTGGTTTACCTAGTCCCAATCAAACCAAATTGTGCCCTAATATTGGACGTTTTGTGGTTTTAGTTAGCCTTACATTGTATTTTGCTAAACCACCTAAGTACACCTCTTAATTACCATATTTTGGTACAAGATTTACCTAAGATTTGAAAATCTTATGATGTATATATGTTGTTGTGTTGCCGCGGGTATCCAAGAGAGAAAGAGAGCACATTTTGCCATTATCCATTGTGTAATAGACTAGTTAGGGACATTAAGTACAATTCTTAATTAAACCTTGATGTACAAGTACTTTGTGTAAGATTTTTAAGGATTTCTAGTTGCTTTTGTCCCCACATTCGGCCCTAGTGGGTTATTAACATAAGATTTGATTAAATTTTGTGTTTAAGGTTTAAAAGTGGGTATTGGTTTGAGTCTAGGTAAGTCTAGGTATTTTCGGGGTGTGTCTAAATGTATTTTATTACGAAATGTAAACCTTTTACGTGTCCAATAAAATTTAAAATACGCAGAGTCATTAATTAACTTCTTAATAATTATATAACACTTGATTGATGTAAACCTTAATTTATTTGGTGACCGTTTACATTGTATGATTATTTCTAGTCTACGCGATTTAGCTTAAAAATTAAATTAAAAGTAAACGCGTATCAGACTAAAATAAATAGCGACGAATAATAAGAGTCGTAAAATGACCTGAAATTGAGAAATGCTACATAATTGTAGTTCTAAAACAAGTATTGAGGTGTTTGGGGTAATGGGTCAAGGCTAATTAATGAATTAAGAACAATTTAGTGATTTTGGGTTATGATCATGAAATGATCATATAATAATTAAGAGGGGTTTGATTATGGTTATGAATGAGTTAAAACACTTAAATTTATTATGAAAATTAGAGTTGATTTGGGGGGTTTTGGTTATATGATCATGGTGATGATCATATGATAATTTGAGATGATTGGGTGTGCTCATGGGTTATGGAAACCCTGCATTGTTTTTATGTAATAATAGATATGGTGATAATTATGGCATTAGGATGGCAAGCTTGGATGATGATGACAATTTGGGTTTCTTGATAACTTAGCTTTGGAGCTAAGGTAAGTAACTCGGACTATAACATGTGTTATATGTATATTTATCACATATGCGTTATGATGGAATGTGTTAAGAGCATATAGGCTTGGAATTAGTAATGGGTATAAGCCATGGAATTGGCTACTAGTTATGTGGAACTAATAGTAGGTTAGCCTATTGGCATTTGGCCGATTTAAGGTATGTGTTTGATTGTGTGAATGGGCCTTTGTTATTTAGCTTGCTCTATGAATACATAAGTGGTATACAACACTTTTTGCTTCGACAAAAAGGGGGAGAAGATTTATAAACTCAACCACTAAATACTTATTTAGTAACTTTTAGTGCATATGAGTTTATGTTTTGTCATCATCAAAAAGGGGGAGATTGTTAATACAAATATTCGCTTAAAAATGATATTTATATTTAATGATCTTCATGTTTTGATAATAACAAATATAATGTCATACTACGTAAAAGTTTACGTAAACAAGTTATTTAGTCGTAAGTTTACTTGACGACAAATCACTTAAGGTATGAATATGACATTATTAAATGTAGTTAATGATCAAAGAAAAATAAATTCTATTACATTTAAACTTAATCATTTGCATAAACCTTTCTAATCAAATAAGTTTAAGTAAAAACATGATTAGTTATAAGCTAGTTATATTAATCATGTAAGACAAAATAGGATTAATCATAAATGGAAACAATCTTTCTAAATCTTCCCAAATCTAGAAAAATTTTCTTTAATTATGTTAAGAAATATTTTCCTTCTAGAAGAATCTAATAAATCTGATATTTAAGTACATAAGAATATTTTGTTAAGATTTATGGTTAATCACAAAAAGACAAAATTTGTCTCAGCTGCAACCCACAGATCCAGCAAAATCAAAGGACGAATCCAGGTAATAGTGGATTCGTGGATTCGTGCGACCATTTGGTTGGGACAGATTTTGAATTTCAAATGTTTCCTATAAATAGCAACCTTAAGTCTTCATTTTAAACAACTCTTCACAAATAATTTTTCTCTAGCTTTTTTCATTTTCATATTCTTTGATCATTATACTTATTTCATAATCCATTACAAGTGATCAACTTATTCCACTCTTTAGTGAAGAACACTAACGAAGATGTGAAGCCTCAAGTGTTATTAGTTTAGTTGTGTCATCACGATTGTGATAATCATTCATCTTGTATATCTTATGTTGTGTGTTGTGTTCATCATATGTGTATGATAGGTTAGTATTTAGGCCATAAAATACATAGTGTGTTAGATTGGTTCTATCTCGAAGTAGAACTTGATATTTAGCTTAGTACCGAAAAAGTGTAAGCGGCGTGTACGATTTTCTCCGCCTAAAAGGAGCTTGTTGAAATAGTGAAGAAAACTCTCAAGTTGGATACTTGAGGAGTGGAGTAGGGAGAAGAGAAGCTTCTTAGCTGAACCACTATAAATCATTGTGTCATCGGTTTGATCTTTCTAATCTTTACTTGTTTATACTTCGTATTTACTTATATGTTTATTACATCGCTATCATATACACTTGTGTATATCTCTTGAATTCACATAAGTCGACAATCTAAGTTTTATTTTTAAAACGGTAAAAGCTATTCAACCCCCCTTCTAGTTTCCACAATCGGTATCAAAGATAGGTTACCCAAGATCTGTAACGTATATTGTACATTAAAGATTGAATCGATCTATGGATTCGGATAAATATCTAGAAGGGCAATCCATGCAAAGACCACCACTTTTCGAAAGTGATTGTTTTATATATTGGAAAAATAGATTTGAAACTTATATGAAGACAAAAGACTTAGATCTTTGGCATATTATCTTGAATGGTGATTTTCCACCAGTTGCCAAAAATAAAGTTACCTAAGTTTTAGAAGTAGTTCCTTTTGAACAATAAGACGATGATCTTAAAAGAAAACTTGCTAAAAATAATGAAGCTAAAATGGTTCTTTATAATGCATTACCTAACAAGGAGTATGGAAGAATTTTTATATGTAAAACGGCTAAAGATATTTAGAAATTGTTGTTAATCACACATCAAGGTAATATCCAAGTAAAATATAATAAAATTGAATCTTCTTGTTCAACAATATGAACAATTTATTATCCTTGAAGAAGAATCTATTGATAGCGGTTTTGCTAGATTTAACACTATTATTACTAGTCTTAAAGCTATTGATGAAGGTTTTTCTAGCAAGAACTATGTTAGGAAGTTTCTTAGGGGATCTACATCCTAAATGAAGAGCAAAGGTTACAGTGATTTAAGAATCGAAAGATTTTTCATCACTAGCTCTAGATGAGCTCATTAGCAATCTAAAAGTACATGAAGTTGTCATAGAAAAGGATTCCGAAATTTATAAAGGCAAAAAGGAAATAGTTAAGTCCATTGCCTTGAAAGCTAAGAAAGAGTCTAGTGATGACGAAACTTCAACATCCAGAAGTGATGAAGAAGAATATGCTATGGCTGTAAGGAACTTTAAAAAGTTCTTTAAAAGAAAGGGTAAAATTTTCAGGCAACCTAGAGAAGAAAAGAAGTCATTCCGACAAAGGGATGAGAAGAAAGGAAAGAGTGATCGCAAATGCTTTAGATGCGGTGATCCAAATCATCTCATTGGCGATTGTCCAAAACCCCCTCGCAACAAAGATCAAAAGGCCTTTATTGGAGGTTCTTGGAGAGATATCGAAAATGAAGCCGAGGACAAAACTAACGATGAAACTTTTCTCATGGCTCAATCGTCAAATGAGGAAACTCTTGACTCTTCTCATTATAGTGATAATGCTTCTTCTTTTGATGAAGATAGTATGCAAATTGAATATGATAATTTATGTGAAATTAGCTTAAAAATCATTAACAAAAATAAAACTTTGAAAACTAAAAGAGATCTTTTAGAAAAAGAGATTTTAGAGTTGAATGAGAAAATTAAGAAACTTAAGAGTAATAAAGAAATTGACATTATGTGTGAGTTGTGTCAAGAACTTAATTTAGAAAACACTAAACTTAAAGAAACTTAAGTTAAATTTGTAAAATTTGATAAAAGTGATAATTCACTAAGAGAAATGTTAAGTATTCAAAAGTCACCTAGCCGTAAAATAGGTTTAGGATTTGATAGTAGTAAAGCGTCAACAAGCGGAACAAAACCCATTAGCTTTGTTGGGTCATCCGTTGAAAATGCAACCGACTGATCTACTAAAAAGGTGCAAGGATCCACCATCCCTGGATTCGTAGATCTACCGAGTAGCCAAAAAGTGGCAGAACACGTTTTTAGTCCACCTATGTCTTCGAGATTGGATTTTGTCATTACTAGGAAGAAACTAATACATAGTAATATTAAAGAGTCAATGAAACCATCTTTAAAACCAACTCTTAAGAGTGGTTTAGGTTATGCCAAAATAGAGTCTAGGTCTAAAACACCTCCACCTAGAAGAAATAATTTTTCTTAACAAAGACACAACACACCTCAACCTAGAAGAAACTCTAGCGGGCCAATTTACCAAAATCATTATCATATGAATTGGAACAACAATCAAAATCTTGGTTTTGTACATATGGGAAATTGTATTCCATTTCAATATCCCAACCAATTGCAACAAATACAAGAGATGCACAACACTAACATTTTTGGACCCATGAGATATTGGGGACCAAGTGCTTGAGTTTACTTTTGCTTAATCATGAGGTGTCATTTTATACACTTTTTCAGGGTCATTTAACCTCCTAAATAATGCAAATATGCCCAGATTATGTGCTTAATCATTTTTTTGCGTTTTTAGCATTTGGATAGATTTTGAAGGAAATACACGTGACTTGGGCTTAATTGGAGAAGACACGGACAAGACTACAACTCTACACCAAAGTCTCTTGAAGAATTCTGTATAGTGCCTGGAGACGGCGTCGCGATTCCTAGCGACGGCGTCATATCATACAAGCGACGACGTCAAGATTTCTAAGACGGTGTCAGAACGTAGCCACCTCAAAAGAAACCCTAGAAGATTCGGCGGAGCGACGGCGTAAGAAACCTTGTGATGCCGTCGCGCTCGAAAATCTATATATACAAACTCGTTTTAGGGTTTTTAATGTGTAACTTTTAGGATTTGAACCTTAGTTTTAGAAGACGAATTTGGCTGCTACTTAGGTCATTTTTAGGGTGTTAAACCCCTCTTGTATATGCCGTTAACTCATGTTCTAATCAAGTGAGATCCTTTATCTTATATCATTCAATATGTCTATGTGTTGTTTGATTGATTTATGTTCTTCACTTCCTTATAATATGTCCGGCTAGATCCAATAGTATTTACTTATGATTGCATAAAACCTATTATGTTGCTTCTTGTTATGGATGTGCGTGTTAGGCTTTAGAAAACTAGCCAAAAGATATTAAATTGGCATAAACGTCTAGGGAAACGCGAGTGTGTAGAAAGGATACCATCGGTAATAGTCTTCATACTACCATACCCCTAATATAGTTGATCCCTCTTAAGTGTTTTAATTGCATGTAATGTACTATTAGGGGCCTTGTAATAGTTTTTATACTACCTTACTTGTGCATTGCCTTAACGGAATATTGCATAGACGACGGGTTCGTGTAATTCGTTCATGGCTTAGGAAATACTTACACATATCATTACAAGAGTGACAAAGCAACATAATTTGGAGAAACATAATAAGTAGTAATACATGATTAAGTAAATACATTCATTTACCATATAGTTATCACCAGTAGTTTAGATTTAGATTTAGTTTAATTAGCTAAAACCAACCAACCTCTCAAACCTATGATTTTAACTTGCTTTTATAAAAATAAAAATAAAATAAAAAATCTTCTCTCAGCCCCTTAGACATTTGTTAGATTATGTTCGAGCCTTCCTAACCTATTCCCCTAGAGAACGATAACAACTTCCAAGTCTTGCCTTACTACACTACAACGGTTAGGTACTCTGCTAAGGGGATTGTAAAACTCCTTGCGAGTTGCAAAACCCGCATCAAGTTTTTGGCGCTGCTATGTGAGAAATAGTTAGGTTTAAAATTTTGTTTAACTTAGGTCTACTCACTTGATTCCTATCATGTGAGATTTTAATTTTAGTAAATTAGCTTTCTTGTATTCTATCATTTCTTTGTTCCCTCTGTTTTGTAAATCTTTTCGTCGACCTCCATGGGAGATGAAAATCCTATCTATACTCTTGGAGACTACACCAAACCCAACCACGAGGGCTATCGAAACACCATTGAGCTCCCTGGCGGGAACAATGTGGTGCCTCTGCGATCCGACACCATCCGGTTGGTGCAAAATGGATGCTCATTCCACGAACTTCGGTCTAAGAATCCAAACCAATATCTTAAGGATTTTCTAAAACTTGTGGACTTACTTGACCTTGATGTTGAAAATAAGGAAAGGACGCGCCTGCGTTTATTTCAATTTTCCCTTCGCGATCAAGCTAGCAATTAGCTTGAACGTCTTCCTATAGGATCTATCTCCACCTAGGAGGATCTTACTACTTGTTTCCTTGCTCAATTCTTTCCATCGGGAAGGACTGCAAAACTCCGGAATGACATCCTGATGTTCCAACAACATCAATGAGAGTCTCTCTCTGAAGCATAGACTAGTTTCAAGGACTTGCTCCAAAAAGTCCCTCATCATGGCATCGACCTTCGACTCCAAGTCCAAATCTTTTATGACCATGTCAATCCCACCACGAGACGAACCATCGACCGGAGGTAAGCTTCGTGATAGAAACACCGAAGATTCTTGGGCACTATTAGAGGACCTCGCCCTCTATGACAATGAAAGTTGGAATAACCCAAAGGACTTCGCTAAACCGGTCAAGGCAATCTCTTTGCCTCAATATGTCTCGAGTACCTCCGACTGTCATCTAATTGAGCTTGAAAAACAAGTCTAACGCTTGATGGAAGCTCATCTTGCTCCTAAGAAACCTGTTCAACCTTTTGTCGATTATGCATCCTCGCGTACAGACAAAGTGGAAGGTAAGTAGTTCACTACAAACCAGGGATCTAGAAACTTCAACGAAGCCGCCAATGCTTGGAAGGATAAACCGTACTTTAATTGGGCACGAACTCAAATCTTCACAAGCCCACAAAATGGCTCATACTCTACCTACTCCTCTAATTATCAAACAAGGCTCGAGGGGGTGCTGAGTAATTCTGATTCTCGTCAAGAGAAAATGCTATCTAGCCTTGGGACTTAACTCAGACAACAAGATGATATAATCAATAATTAACACTTTATGGAGGGTCATTTTGAAATTTTTGATAATACGCCCACTTATGACACTGAAGGAAACTCTATCGCTTGCGTGAACGCCGTATCCGCTAACGACCTCAAGAAAGAGGCACCAAGAAAAAAATGGATCAAAAGCCCATCAAAATTACTCTCCCTAAATTATCAATTGTTGGGATCTAAGATTTGATGATTACAAAACTACATATGCTTATATGAAGATAAATGAAACAAGAAGAACTTAATATGATATGTTGGACCCTTAATGCTCCACCCGTGATCACGTTCGATCAATGCCATCACATTTGCCCCACGCAACCAAACAAATTTCGTGAGGACAAGTCTGAAGAAGAGGAAGAGAGGACAACCCCAAAAATGTCAAACACCACCCTACCTCACCACTGATCTATCAATCTTATTAATCACAGAAAAAGTCCATAATCTCTAATTCATCCTTGAGTATCCGGCTTGGTTCCCGGTCATCGGAATTAAATTTGTTTGCACAAAAGGGAGGGATGATGGAGATGTTTGTTATTGAAATAATTAAGAAGTATGATGATTCTCGTGAAGAAGAACTTGAAGAAGATGAGAATGCAATAACAGGAGGGTTGCGAGTAGAGTACTTTGACATATTTCCAACTAGGAGCGAACTTGCATACCATAAGTACCTAATGAGTGGCCCAATTCCATCCTTGTTTTTGAGAAACCCCATCATTGTAGGAGGATGCCAGTCGAACCTAAAAATATCATGCAACATTAGGAATGTGCATGTGGAGAAAGCCTACATAGATCTTAACTCCCCTCTGAACATCATGACCCGAATGCTATATAATTGTATCATGAAAAGAAAACTTGACCCTAGGGAAGATCCAATTAGAGGAATAAGCAACTTCACTGGGAGAATTAAAGGAATGCGTATTTTTGTTGGAAACTTCACTTATATTTCAGACTTTATGATTGTTGAGGATATTAGTTCAATCATAGACGGTAGGCTGTCATAAGTAGTACTAGAGAAGCCTTTTGTTAAAATATCCAATATGACCCATGACATATCATTAGGAGTAGTGAGGTTTACGAATGGGATAGATGAACTTGCCTATAAAATGCCCCATAAGATAGAACAATATAATTCACTATCAGATTTGAAGAAAGAATATACGAAATCCGTCTACTTTAGGAACAAGGAAGATAAGATAAGAGGAGTAGACTATGTGATGAGTAAGATATTAGGGTTCTATAAGGAATGTTTAAAGCTTGGACCTAAATATTTGACTGGCTTGAAGACGAAGGAGGAGTCACGTAAGGGCATGTGACTCCGAGTCTAGCTAAAAGACTATTTAATAAACAAAAGCGCTTGTTGGGAGGCAACCTAATATTTTAAATTCCTGTATTTTAGGAGTGTCTTTTGTGTTTTACTTTTTATTCATTTGTTTTTATAAGTTTGAATTATTATTTGATCATGCTTTGTTTTGTTTTTAACCTTGTCTTAATTGTAATCAAAGGTATTTCATAAGATTGTTAAAGAAAAATCCAATTTCTAAGAACCATTTCAAACATATTAAATAAATTGTTTAGATTAATTCACGTCTCCTGTCATATGATTGTAATGTGTAAAACCGTAGAGGGGGGGTAAATACGGTTTTTCTTGACTTCTATCAAGGTTTATAAAATTTCCGTCTTGAAAGAGCCGAGTGGTGTACGAACTACTTAGTAATGACATTCGTAGATAAGAGAAGAAGAAGAGGACCTTAGATATATACTGTTTGGAAAGGGGGTTGTTTCGTACGTCAGTTTGGAAATCCACACATCGATACTAGTACGAGTGTAATCCTTATGGTGTATACAACCGTATTACAAATTAACTCAATCGACTTTCAACAAAGCTTGACACTCACACAGAAGTTACTACCTACGGTATTCCGCCCTCGGAATCCACCCCTAAGAACCCATGATTCGACTTAACCTATAACTCTAGAAGCCTTCCTTTAGAAGCTTATCAAAATCCCAACTAGATCCCCAATGATCCAGGTTTGATCCCTCGGATACAAGACTTCCCTTACAACTCATTAATGGAAGATAGTTGTACAAGAAATCAAATCCCTACCTAGCTTAGAAGACTGCATATCTAAAGAAAAGGGTATGAGAAAGAAGACCCTAGACAAAACACACAAGTATGGATTAGGTACTTATGTGGCTCTCTTGCGGAGATGTGTTCACTTTAATAGAATGATGAGATAAGAAGATTGGAACACTTTGATGTTGAGGAATTAGAGATTTGACGAAGAGAATAGAGTGAAAGATGTTTGAAAGAAGGTGAGGAATACAAAGGCAAGGGTGGGTATTTATAGGCCAAGAACTCAAATTATGGAAAAACAATTCAAGTCTGGCGCGCTGCCTACGTGTCAGCGCGTGCCCAGCGCGCCAGATTCCCGAGATTGTTTTTCCTTCGGGATCTTGGCATTTTAAATACACGACCTCTTGCTTAAACCCCCAAATTTACTTACACTATGACTTTCAATTAAATTCTTATGCTTAAGGTCTCCAACCACTCAAATAGCCATTTTCATAAAAAGTTTGTGAAGTCTTTAAAGCGTTTTGCTAGTTAGATAAAAGTAGAGATAGAAAAGAATTATTTTTTTTCTTATTGAAAAGGGGGCATTTGGGTATTCCTTAAATGTGTAACTAGCCAAGTTAGGATACAACTAAGGGTTAGAAGGACTAGTTACAAACCAAGAGAATATTCTTAGGAATATCCTTGCTTGTGAAAAAGGAGGAAACGATTTGTAAATTTAAATTTACAAATTCAGTTAAACCATATGTTGGATAAGAGAGGTGAGTTGTAGATAGGTTGGCAATGAGTTATCATAATGTGATATGATAAGATATAATGGAGCCTCTTGATCTCATTTGAAATTAAGGGTAGAGATGAGAAGTGTACTCTTGGTTAAGTGGCATGATCAAGGGTTGTGAGAGAGTTTCATTTGTTATGTGAGTGAGTGAAGAGTGTATAAAAGTGGTTGTGTTTGTTTAAGATGTTGCATCAATTAAGAGAATCAAGGAATAAAATAAGGGAGTTTAGATTGATGAGATGGCATGATCAAGAGTAAAAATGAAAGTATGTTTGTTGTGTTTGTTTGAGAAATAATCTAATGGTGGAGAAGATAGAAGTGTAGGAGATTAGATTGTTGACATGTCTTGATCAAGGGTTGAGAGGAAGTGTGTGTGTGTGTAATTTGACTTATATGAAGAAGAAGATGAATAGTGAGTATGTGGTGGAGAATGTCTTAAAAAGATATGAAGGATTTTAGTAGGAAATGTAAGAGACACAAAGGTACATAGGGTACAAGAGAAGTACATTGTGTAAAGTATGAGTTGGCATTGTTGGAAGGTTTTACTTGGTGAAGGATTATGTGTGGTGAAGGTTTTTTGTGTTTAAGAAGTGTTTAGGAAGATAAGTATGAAGTTGATGGTGTTTAGGATGAAATAAAAAGATTGATTTGGGTTAATAATTCACATTGCCATTAAGAAAGAAAAGAGTGGGCATATATGATTATGGGATGGTTTAAGAAGAAAGTGTTTAGAGTATGTGTGAAAGAAATGAATTACTTGTTGGTTAAGAAGGATGATTGTGATTAGATAGAATGGTTTATAGAAGTGTAAGGAGGAAGTGAGGACTTGTACATGTGAGGAATGAGTTTGTAAAAACATTTAAATGTAAGAAAGAAAAGTTAGTTAAAGTATAATTAACTTTCAAATACAACAAACTCAACTAGTCATTTAGACTTTAATCCAAGATAATCAACATTGGATTTGATCAATAATCATCTTGATGCAAACAAGCTAAGTGCTTTTCATCTTAAGTAAAGCATATTCCATATCGGGAAAGGATGCGTTTACGCAAAGTGACCTTTAACTTGGTTTGAACCAAATGGGAGTAATGCCCGTTATATGATTAGAATCCCCATAGATCCGGATTAAGGTCAAATGAATGCTTTTGCTTGTTGGTATGTTCATAGCATGATCATACTAGGTATAGAAAGACGTTTTGACCTTGGCTAGAGGCACTTGATAAAAGATTTGACTTGTCTTTTTTATGTAAAAATGAGAGGATTTGTTTTTGCTCCTCTCTAAGTCTAAACCTCATTTGGAGTGTTCCCAAATGCTCAAATATCATGTACATACCTTTATTGAAGTTTCCACGTGTGTCGGGTAAGAGGAAAGCTGACAAAATCAAATCCGTAAAAACAGACTTCGCAAGTGGCGCGCCAGAGGCGAATATCTGGTTTTTCGGATTTAGGCTATCGTTTGTTAGTTTACATTTTACGAATGTTTATTTGTCATCATTAAAACATAAAGAGGATCCTTATGTCAGTTTTGAGTCATATGATTATAATGGTTAATCTCAGATTTTATGCAGTATTTTCTGCAGGAAATAACTAATAGAATTGCGTGCAAAAGATTTTTCCAAAAAAAAAACGAATGTGAAATTTTCACAGTGTCTGGAGACGGCGTCAGGATTTTTCCTGACGGCGTCATGCCTCCAGACTTGTGAAAATTCAATTTTTTTTATTAATTTCGAAAAAGTTATTTTGTACAGTTTTGTAATTTTCCTAAGAACCCGCAGAAACCTTGATTGTATCATTACATTCATCCTATCTTTACTGCTTTAATAGATTCAACCCTAAAGTTTCATTATATATGTCATTATCCCGCTGATTTTACGCCAGGTTTAGTTGTCTTTGTCTTTGATTTACAGGTTATATTTGTTGAGAAGAAACCTGGAAGTTCTTAGGAGTTTCATGTGGACGATCCTTGGATGACGATTTAGCCAGTTATCATATGTTTCTTCTCCATTATTAAGCAAACCAGGGGAGTACTAGTTTCTTTCGCACTTTTTCTTTTCCCTTCTTTCGCACTTTTTTATTTATTTATTCGTTTTACGGGTACTTTTAAGAACATTGGGGACAATGTTCAACTTAAGTGTAGGGGGGAATAAGCCTTAGAAACTATTCCTTCAATTGCCATTTGCTTGTTCCTTAAAATGATGAGTAATATATCAAAACATAGCGTAGACGGTAATTTTGACCCAAATTTAAAATTTTTATGACACATACCGATGAAAATTGAGTTTTTATTAGCGTCTCATGGATAGGAATTTGTATGACTAGCACAAAACCCTCAAAATTCCACCCCAAAAATGTGAGGTTCACCTTTAGATCTTTAGGAATTTGGGTATCCATTTTTGATACCCAAGATAATTTTACCTATAGCTTTCTCGAGTTAAGGAACGAGCAATCATATGTATCTATTCCATTATTATGGATGTTTATATGTGGTTTTGTCACCTTTTTTGGAGCATTGGTATCGGTTTAAAATTATATGAGTGTACCGGTAGTATATTAAATTTTAGAACTTGTTTTGTGATGCTTCTCGAGACCGCATAGTAAGTATTAAGATTTGCTAGATAAGAGGCACTAGGATTAACCTATGTTTTTAACATGTATTTGTTATGATGGTCACCTCGATCATATAACTATCCTACACCCTTGCCATGCACTCATTTTTGGTGCTAGATCCTTCTAGTACACCCCTCTAAGCTCATCGTTTTCACGGTTCTCGTAATTTTCTGGTTAATCCAGACTATTAATGAAGAACATTGTTTACCCTTAAACAATCATTACACCCAAATTGCCTTAACCTACCTTGTATGTACTCGCTCTTAGTACATTATTGTTTAACCCAAGTTAACTATTTAAATACACGATTGCTAAGTCCTTATCCTTGTAAATACAGTTTTAGGACGATTGGGGTTCATGATAGTATTTATCTAATGAAGAATTAGGGAAAAAGTAATTTATTACCCCTAATAGAGATCAATAAGCTCCATGTTATGTTGATCCACCTCAATTCGGGTTATTAGTTAGATTGTAAGTATGAGTTCTAAAACTCAAGTGTATAGGTGTGTTTATAAACTCTAAGTGATGTATTTTGTTATTTATCAAAAAAGAGAAAAGAAAAAGAAAAGAGATTGATGCAGAGTTTTGTAGAGTATTATATATCTTTGTCCGAGTCTTTGGCTTAGCAACCCAATCAACATGTATTCTTGTAAGTAATTGATGTGTTTCAAAAGATTTAAATTTATAAAATAAAACATACCGATTAATTGACAGAAACACACGGGAAAGTATACCCTTTTGAGTGTAGTAAAGTCTAGGTAAGTCCAGGTCGTCCCAAGGGAGTAGTGTGTTTTCATATTCAAAAAGTAGTTTAGAAAGAAAGTCCAAATGATTGTTACGATCATTAGACTCATATTTGATTTAACACTAAGTTATACCAAATGCTAAAAATGATTAGATTATTACCAAGGTTATTAAAACATGTTTGTTTAGGCCAAGAGACATGAGACAAAGCATATATATGGATAAAGATGCATGCACAAACAAGAAATATAAGCAAGAAAATAGCGTGGTAAATCATTCAAGCAAAAACTATTCAATTATGATAGAATTCCTTATGGCGTTTAAATCTTAACTTACCCAATGCATTAAGATAGTTTTATGGTTGAAAATATAAAAGAATACCTCTCTTAATCAAGTTCGTAAAACATGAGATTATGCATTAATCATTATTCTATACATAGGCTTGATCATTGTTTTATTAACCCAAATTCTCACAAGGTTTAATACCGAATTGCCATAGCAAACCATACGCGAATTCAATCAACACAATAGAGCCTTTCGACCTACTTCTATTGCAATGACAAATCAAACAAGTCTCAATGATCTTAGCATAACAATATCGAGCATATGATTTATACGATCATAAGCATATATCCATAACATATATTTATATCACATCTCAAGAACACCTAAACAAACATAACGAAATTACTCCATAATCAAACAAGTAACAACACACATAACATTCATCAACAAAGATCATATTCAAAGGATAAACAAGATTATACCAAATTCCAAGAGCAAAATATGGTGATTTCACATGAATTTCCCAAGAACACTTTATTATATTCAAAGTAAAACCCGGAAACTATGAACAATTCTGTCACAATCGCTTATAGATTCAAAATAACACTTCAATTATGCTTCTTTGATGGATCAAAACCTGGGTTTGAGAAGAACTTAGGAGCAAGTTCAACCAAATTCCCAAAAACTAGTTCCTAACTTATTCTACTTTAGGAGAGGATTGTAGATGGATGTGTGTGAGATATGAGAGATTTGGGGCTGTATTTATAGGCTCATGGGGTGCCAAATTTCGTGCATAGAAGGACCTAGAAGGGATAGATGATAGGTTGCAATGAATGCCAAGCTCATTTAAGAGCATTTACCACAAATTTAATGAAGTGCGCCGCACTTTTTGGATTGTGCGCCGCACATATGGCATTTATAGCTCCGGGGCTTTTTCTTAAATTGTAGATAATTTAATTCTCTTCGCGTGGCCGCCAGAATCGCGTCAAACGGAGTTCGTATGACCGAGTTATGACCAAAACAGTGAACAGGTGTCGGGAAGCATTCAGCTTGAGTTATTTCTTCGTTTAAGCTTCAAATCTTTGTGTATTCTTCCGTTTTCTTCCACGACACGTACATAGAACCTACAACAGCAAATATACTCGATTAAGTATCAAAAGTTCATATAATTAACCAATTTATATACATAAAAGCATTGATAATGCGTATAGAAATATGTATAATTCGAGCGTTATCAAATCCCCCGAGACTTAAAACTTTGCTTGCCCTAGAGCAAATCTAAGAAAAGAAATTTTATAAACAAGGTCCTAGGTGATAACACAAGGAAATTTTTATTTTTTTATATATATATTTTTAAATTTTGATATTTTTTTTAATTTTTAATTAAAATTTTTTTTATTGAGTGTGAAAATTTCGAAAATATTTTTGATTTTTGTAACAAATAAGTGCAAAAGGCGCAAGCACCCTCCCCACCACTTAAAAAAGGAGTTTGGGGCTGCCCTCAAAGCAAAATAGAAAATAATAAGCTTACAAAACAAATTTAGAAATGTGAAAATATATTTTTGGATTTTTATCTGTGAAAACAGAGATGTTTGACAATACCCAATGATCTTCAAGCTGTAATAACATGACTAAGCACCTCACAAATAAGGTAGTATAATTCACTCAAACACTCGGTATATGATGTAATAGAGGGTAAAAGGGAAATCACACTCAATTGCTCAGACATGATTCATTTCATACCATAGGCTTGTACAAAAAACAAAACTGCACCGACATGGCGTAAGCACCAGGTATAATTATAAAAAGAGGACTTTTATTCGGGTTATAATGTACAGGCTAAGGGTTAATAAGGGTGTGGATAAGGCATTAGAAATATATACTGGAAATGATTTTATAATATACATGTCGACAAGTCCAAGAACCAATGTTGCTAGTTACGGCAATCCACAAACCTGCGAGGTACCGAACCTCTCATCAATATATCCGACACATATCATAATATATCAATACCACACAAATGCCAACAACAATCCAACTCTTATTCATCACTTTTTTACTTCTTTTTTCTCTTATTTTTTTCAAATTTTCTTTTATTCCACTTTTTTTAGTTCTTTTTTTTAATTCTTCCACCAACTAATAATTCCCCACACTTAATATAAGCATACACTACAAAAAATACAAAATAAAAAAGGAGGTCTCTTTCATCTTTGATGAAATGGCACAACACTTATAGCAAAACGTGAGCAAACCATAAGCAAAAATCAACCAATCATACTGAGCAACTAGCAACCAACCGTAGGGACTTTCGAGAAGGGGTAAGGCTGGGCTAAATGTTATATATTTTTGTATTTTTATTTTTTTCTGGATGAGAAAGATGAATAGAATGGCTGAACGGGTTAAACTAGGGGTATCTAGCACTAAAGATGAGTGCTAAGATAAGGTTTTATTTGGGTGGTTAGCTGATCAGTGTAACCAGCTAAGAGAATAAATAATTAAATGGAATGGCTATTTGGGTTAAATCCTAAGTTGCCTCTTTATCACATAAAAATACCTATGTCACGCGAACGTGATCTTACATCGGTCTCATAATGATTATCAAGCACAAGTTCTAGAATCAATAAATCACCGACACACTTAAAATCAAAGGAATCAAGCATAAAATACGTATGCTATATACAAGCTCAAAATCCTCACATATTTACTGGAATAATTATAAATGCGCAAGTAATGTCATTGATCCCGAGTCGGATCTGCTTTATCAATTAGGACACATCTCTAATTTCAAAACTTTATTTATTTACTACGTTTTTATTCTAATATATTAACCTAAGTGGCAAAAAATTAAAAACAAGAATAGATTTTTAGATTACCGAGGGCGAACAAAAGTTACAAATTAATAATGAGTCTGATTTTTCAATTCATCCCCCCCTACACACTTAAGTTGAGAATTATGCGTAATTAGAAAATAACTTAAAAGTGGGACAAACGAGAAACATAAATATAAGAGAAATGAGACTTCTCGGGGCTCATAAGTGTTCGGTTGAATTCTGAAAGATACGATGCTAAACGAAACGCCAAGCATGTGTATTCTACCACATGTAATATACTGATCCAAATATATCACACCCTAAGTGATAAGATGCCAACCACCAATCCAAGTTCCACTTGTTTTATTTAATCTGCAAAATAAACTAAACTACAAAAACCGTAAAATACTAAAGTGCACTTTCGTAGGCACCACGATTGCATTTAGCATATGCAACAAGCCTTTAAACCTCTCGATGGCCCGAGTGGACGAGTTATAGTCTCGTGAGAGTTTTCAGCGAACACAACCACAAAGTTCAAAACTTTTTTTATATTATATACAATTGTTCATAGAACATATTTTTCTTTATATATTTTTTCTGTAGTTTTTTTCGGATTTATATACATTTTTACTAAAACAAGCGCACACACTAAAACAAGTTCGAAATGAAAAATAACTAGAAGAAAAATATAATTATTAATATGCTAACACTCAAAACACATATATTAATAATAAAAAAAAGTTAATGACAAAAATAAAATCTTTTTGTATTTTTTATTTTTTTTGGTATTAAGACAAACACATATATCAAACATATAATTATTATTTGAGGTTTAAAACAATAATTTACAAAATTACCATTATTATTAATTCTTTTTTTTTGAATTTTTTTATTTTTTAAATTTTTATTTATTAATTTTTTTTTCAGGGGGTAAAAAGTAAAACCCGAAGAGTGCGTAGCACGTTGAAAGAAATGGGCGACCGTATCGTTGTATAACGTAATTATTTCGTCAAATATTCAAAAATACTGGCGCGATAAAAATTTAAAAAGTGCGTCGCACACAAAATGAGTGCGGCGCTTTTATTATGATAGAAAACATATTTTTTATTTTTTTATTTTTTTTATTTCTCACACTTTATTAGTTAACAATACATATATTTAAACTTAACATACACAGAAACCATCAGACAAACTCAATCACACATAATAGAAAAAGGGTAGTCTAAGAAATCTATTGCTGTTTTTATGTTGGGTTTTTAAGCATTTCTTTTTTTTTATTTTTTATTTTTTTCTTTTATTTAAAGCACGCAATCAAACACACATACACAAGCAAGCAAAACAAATGCAAAACAAATAAAAACATAAATAAATTGCATCTGGTTATTATTTTTATACAAATCTGGATTTTTTTATATATTGCATGGCAAAGTCGCGGCGCACAAATTAATTGTGCGGCGTACTTTCTACAATTTTTTCGATTTTTTATATTTTTTATGGGTTTTATGGATTTTCATAGAAGCTTTATAGACAGCATTAACAAGCAAAACAACGTTTCATTATATAAACATAAACATGCCATTAAACAAGATAAACATTAAGAAAGAAAAATAACTCAGAAATAAAATCTTTTGATTTTTTATAAGTGCGACGATTTTAGATTAAAACTGGCGCACTTGCAGGTTTTTCAGGTTCAGCATAAGCATATTATTATGATTAACAAAAAGAAACAAACACTCAAATAGCAATAACATAATATAAACAAACAGATTTTGCTCAGAACAAGCAACAAAGCAACTTTAATCTAGACAAGTATAGATCAAATAAGAACACAAATATTTTTGTAATTTCCATTTAATTGGCAAATGATACAAATGCAATAATTTAAGCAACACAATCACACAAAACAGAAGTCTCATGATCTCAGTACCTGAATTAAGCATTACAATTGGTTTATGGTAGTTTTAAAGACACAGTCCAAGAAGAAATTTTGTTGCAGACAAAAAGTGCAACGTACTTACAAATAAGTATGGCGTACTTGCAGGTTTTCTGAGGGAGTGCGGTGGTTTTAAAAGAAAAATCGGCGCGCATTTAGAAGCAGAAAGATTTTTTAGCAGTTTTAACACGAAAATTGTGTAGCAACGAGATGTCAAACAAGTATAAACCACTATTTGAATGAAAACAAGACAAACAAACTCCCCGGCAATGGCGCCAAAAACTTTGATGTGTTTCAAAAGCTTTAAATTTATAAATACTAAAAATACCGGATAATTATATGGAAACACATGGGTAAAAGTATAACCCTCGTTTGTAGTATAATATTTTAGGTAAGTCCAGGTCGTCCCGAGAGAGTTGTGCGTTTTCAGATTTAAAAAGTAGTTTAAGAAGAAAGTCTAAATGATTGTCACTATCATTAGACTCATATTTGCAATAACAATTAAATTACACCCAACACTAGAAATGATTAGATTATTATCAAGATGATTAAAACATATTTGTTTAGGCCAAGAGACATGAGATAAAACATATATATGGATAGAGATGCACACACAAATAAGATATATAAGCAAGAAATGACAGATAATCATTCAAACAAATATCTATTCAATATGATAAGAAATCCTTTCGGCCTTTAATTCTCAACATACCAAATGCATTAAGATAGGTTTGTGGTTGATAATATAAAAAGCATACTCTCCTAATCAAGTTTTGTTGATCCCAAACCTTGATCGATTCTTTAGCTTGTAAAGAGTATATTACCTTGGATAAATCCAAAATAACAATAGTAAAGACTTTGTGTGTATATTAAAGTGTATGCGGAATCTACACCTTAATACTCTAGAAGTAATATCAATGGAATAGTAAATATGAATGAGCAAAAGATGTAACAAAAAGCTTTAATATTATTATGATCAATAATACGAGTACTCTATATAGTACTAGGGTTTACAACCTTGAAGCATGCAAAAGTATTAATTTGATGTCCTACACCATGACCTAGGATCTCCTTTTATACACCAAGGAGTCCTTTACAAGATAACTACAAATCTTTTAAGATCTTCTATAATTATAATCTTATACATATCTTTCTAACTTTATAAGATATACACTTAGAATAAGTCCATACATATCTTTTCACACGTCATTATCTTCAGGCAGTCTTTAACTTCTTTTGGCAGTCTTAAGTCTTCAACAGTATTAAGTTTCTCTAGCAGTACAAATTAACACTAGCAGTACTAATCTTGTACTAGTAGTATTAACTCAGTTAATACTGTTAGTTATAATCTGAGTAGTATTAATCTCTTGAACTAGAAGTACTATCATGTGAAGATTTATTCCCAACAATCCTCCCCTAAACTTGTGATTTACCCTTAAATCTCAAGTTTCTTTTTAATCAAATCTTCTAGTCTACTCTGCTGAGGATGCTTCCAAACATACTATCTTCATTGATTAAGTTGAGACCTGATAAATCTTAAATTCTCATATGTCATCTCAGTTACATCATAATTCACATGAAGTTTCCATTGAATCATTCTTGTAAGTGTATCCTATGGAAGTGGATACTTCTTTTCAACTAGCATATGACTACTTACTTCTCCTAGCATCAAAGAGTGAACTCCACAAGAATCATTAAGTTTCCATTCTATCAACTCTTGACTGTGATGATTTTTCCATACTGCATCATCATCATCATCTAGTTCAAACATAGTCTTCATATCTCTCGAGAGCATTAGATCATCAATACCTGGTCTTGTAGATGCATACTTCTCATTAAAAAGTCTATACAACACAATCAAATCTTTTCTATCAAAATCATTTAGCATCTCACTAAAGAATATATAAGTCTTGTAACTTCCATCTGCCCTGTCTATCTTATAGTATCTCATATCTTCTTTTCAATAAGATTTCCAACTAACTATTAGAGATTTAACAGCCAATGGGACACTAATTACTTCTTTTGAATCAGAAATAACTTCTACATACTCTTTAAGTGCAAGTTTTTTTGGATCATCTTGCATCTTCTGTCTTTTATCCTTGTTCTTTCTAGCTTTTGAAATCTTTATTTTCAATCGTCTTTTAGCTTTCCTAGAACTGTCTTTCACAACTTGTTCAGCTACAACATTATCTTGCTGAACTACCTCTTCTTCAACTTGTTTTGAAGATTCTTGTTGAAAATCAAATCCTGATCTCTTTATAACTTTCTTTTCTATCTCAAAATCCTTAGGTACAAAAGCATGAATTTGATCCCATACACTTTCAAATATAGGTCTAATATCTTCATAGCTCATTCCCTTGAAATGACTCTGCTTGTATCCTCCTTGATTCTTCAAATATATACACATATTCTTCCTTACTTCAGCTTTAGAGAAAGATCTATTCTGAACTGCATGATATCTTAGCACAGCAGGATCATTCCAATCAATATCATGAGCTTGAGATTTAGCTACAACTTTTTCCCTTTGATTCAACTGCTTTTGCAATTCCAAGGCTTTTTCAAAATCATACCTTTCTTGTTCTTGTCTTGCTGTATCCTTTACTAATTCTTCAGCATGTAGCTTCTGAGTTAATTCTTCGTCATGACCTATTTGTATCATCTCTTTCTTCTAGATTTTCTTTGGAGGCTCAGACTCTTGCATAATAGCTTTACCTTTATCTTTAGATGCACTCTTCCTAATATACACTAGTGTCTCAGCACCACTAATGTCTTTAGCAGTAGAAACTCTTGGAGGACTGACAGTACTAATTGAAGCACTAGCAGTGGTAACTGCTGCACCAGCAGTATTAACTAGTATATTAGCAATATTAATCTCTATCCCAGCAGTGGTAACAGGTACACTGGCAGTAGTAAATCTTTCAGCAGTATAATCATTAAAATCATATTCCATGTCTTGCTCAAGTTGTACCAATGAGATTGTAGCATGTTTATTAATTTTAGAGATCTTCCTCCTCTGTTTGGAAGAATCCTCTTCAGCATCTTCATCATCTAAAACAACTATCCTGGCCTTTCTCCTAGCTTTATTTGACTTGACCTTCTTCTCCAACTTTTTCACTCTAATGATAAGTTTTGTTATAGCAGAACTATAAACCTTCTTTGTCTGCTACAAGTCATTCTCCAACACTTCAACTCTATCTTTCAACTTGGTAACCAAATCTGTCAATTCATTTTGTTGCATACTGCCCTCATTACTTCCAAGTGTGTGAACTCTTGAGAGAGGTGGGTCATTGGACTATTTAGATGTAGTCTCAAACCTAGTTTGAGCATCTGCATCCCCCAATATGGTATCTTTGGCACCTGGGACCAAAACCTAAATCAGTTCCCTGAGGACTTGATCCATTAAGTGTTGTCATGGATTGGGTCTTATTGATGTTACCACTTTCCTGCTTTGCTTCTAAACTAGAAGTAGTAGTGGCAGCCCTTTCCATTCTGTCACCCAACTCCTTATGGATAGCCTCATCACTAACCTTTTTTAAGGGGACCACCAGATCGAGGTACCTTAGTGTCCTGACCTCTTTTGACATGCCTATGTATTTGACACTTTTTTCTGATGTAACATGTCTTTCCATTCATTCTTGACTGCATATTGACATAATAAACCTCTAATTAACTAATACTTTAAAGGTTAGCAATCAACAGTATCTCTTATAGCAAACTTCATAATTGGTATCATCAAAGTCAATCATACTGCTTGCTTATCCTGCAAGTGTTAGTCCAAAACCTTTTCTTGTTTAGTAGTATTAATTTTGACTAGCAGTTTTAACTAACAGTATTAAGTATAACTAACAGTACTAGTTATA
>BQNB010021244.1:29701-64463 GCA_026074375.1 Tanacetum coccineum | reverse complement strand
TTGATTAAATTGACATGTGTCTAATTACTTTGTTGGTAAATCATAATCGGATCAATAGGTTAAAAGGATTTATTGTTGTGGTTTGTTCCAAATATTAGCGCGCGTATATGTTTGGTATTTCATGATTGACAACCATGAATATACAAGTTAATTGGACTCATAAAGATTTAATCAAGAGTAACAAATTGGTAAAAACACCTTTTTAACAAGTGGCTTATAATATATAGGTTTATAATAATGATCATAGGTCGAAAGGGTTCGTTAATCTAAATCGAAATATATTTAAATATATGATATGACCAATTGATTAGACTTTTATGCTTTTGATTTGTTTGCAATTTCTTAAGTTCTACTCAATATTCTAACACTCCATTGATATGATTACTAGTTCTAAACAAGTGTGGTCTTTTACTTATTGAATTTGCTTGATCATCCTTTTCGTGTTATTAGTTGTTTTTATGGTATCTTGGCTTGTTACATCCATTTTACCAATTTCATATTGCTTGTTACTTAGATTCTTTAGAATCAAAAACACCCAAATCTTAGTAAACGATCTCGGCTTACCACACCAAGCTAGGTACATATGAAAGGGTCATACTTGCCCGTGTGTTCTTTGCTTATTTGGTAATTCATGTTATAATTTTAAAACTAGTAGTCATGAGACACATCATGTGGTAACAATGCTGATATAGTAGCAGTTACGGCGTAACATTTATGGTTAAGCCGTAACCTCTTTAATTACGATGTAAACACCCTCACCATTGCGCTATAAACTTGTAAACCAAAATTTTTAATTATCACATGATTACGGCATAACCACCGAGGTTACGTAGTAACCTTCTTCTGAAAAACCTCAAAAATAAGTTTTAAAAATTGCTAAACCTTGTATAACTAAATGAACTTTGTAGGTATGTTCTCTGGAAACCCTCATGAGACTTCACTCGTCCACTTGGGCCACCAAGTGGTTTAAAAGGCTTGTTGCATATGCTAAATGCAACCGTGATTCCTATAAAAGTGAGTTAGGTTTGTATTTCTTGTATATTTCTCTTCGAGTGTAGTTTGTTTTAGTGATCACAGGGGAAAATGAGCTTGCTCATGATGGAGATTTTCTAGATTTCTCTGTCGGCTTATTATATTCAAAAGCAAGGCTCAAGGGAGTTTCTTGTTCTAATTCTACTGTTCCTATTTATTTCATTTCCTTAATGTACAATAGGGACATTGTACAAAACAAGTAGGGGGATAGGAGTAGAATTATCACTTGACCTATTCTTGCCTTTGATTTTCTAGTTTTCTTTGAAAAATGGTGCTGATTTTAAAAATTTTGACATGTTTTTCTTACTAAATTAGAATTAATCTTTGCCGAATGCACATTATCCTTTATTATTACTTGGTGAGGTTTAAGCCTAATGTTCCGTTTTCATCTCATTATACAAACATCCACCAAAATATTGAGTGTGTCGGTAGTAATGTTGACTTTAAAACTTGGAATATACATCATTTTGAGACCTAATTGATTAGCAGGAATAGATGGTTCGAGAAGGAAACATTTAGGAATTCACCCAAATAGCTATTATGTGTGTGTTTATCGACTTGTTACACTGACTTGTCGACCTCCCGTGTTAAAAACCCTTTTGTTGCACTCATCATTAGTGCAAGATCGTACCCTTGTTAAGCCAATCTATGTTTTCACCCATTGTTATATGTTTTGTTACACAATTTCGCCTTAGCCAACCCGGTAGTCTATATGTATCCTAGTGTTGAAATTTTTGGCTACCTAAGTCTATGGTTCAAAAAAATGGTTTGAAGATTGGAACTTTTGTTGAAGACATGTTATTATGATCATGGAAGACCCCCCCCCCCCTTCGGTATTATCACTTTTAATACTGTTTATCTCAAGTGGGGGATATGCGATATGTAATATACATGAGTATTATAAAAATGAAAAAAAGGTGGTACAACTATAAGCCACCTAGTGATCTAACTCCTGATGTTGGTTATGTGTAATAAAACCAAGTAAGTAAAAAGGTGGTGCAACTATAAGCCACCTAGTGATTATGGGGATGGTGCAACTATAAGCCATCTGAAGTATAAAGGTGGTGCAACTATAAGCCACCTAGTGAAGAATGGGTTAATACACTCCACAAGATCTCATTATTAGCTAACCCACTATGATGATATGATCAACTTTTTGCACTTGAAGACTTGGACTATGGATGGACAGTAGCTGGTTATGGATATCTTAGATTATATATGACTATTTGTTTTATGTTTTTACATTAACACCAATTAAATGTGTATCCCATGTCTATCCTAACCCTTATATCACCTAATAAACCTGTGTTATGTCACCCATGTTGCCTTTAAGAATTGTTTAGACCTTAACTCTAACTGGTACAGATTTGTGTGCTCTCCAAGCTTATGATATAATACATGCTATGACTGTGCAGATGACTGATCACCCCAAAAATGAACACTTAGATTAGTTTAGAGTTGAGTGATTTTCTGTCACACCCCCAAACTGGGCCTAGTTGGAAACACGTATCCAGGGGCGTGACGTCATAATACACATCACACAAGATACAAAGAACGACCTCTAAGGGTACGTTTTGAAAATCCAACATCGTTGCATTGATTAAAATAGTTAAAGTTTTACATAGGCTCAATGATAATATGCGAAAGCGAATAAAAGGTTTTAAAGTTTGACAACGATGTTAACATAAATAATAATAATAATTCTTGAAAATCGGTCCAATGCAAGGGAACACCAACAAGCAAGCAAAGACATCCATAGCTAATCACCTGAGAAAAACATGTTAAAACGGTCAACATAAAGTTGAGTGAATTCATAGGTTTGAATTTAATATAAAAAATGGACCACAAGTTCACAGTACGCACGTGACAGTTATAACAGATACAAGTTCACATAAAAGCATTTACGTTTGCACTAAGCTCATGACACCGAAGCTCAATTTAAAAGGAAGCATTTTATATGCCAAATAATATTCCTCGCCCTAAAGGTATCTGACCAGGATCACATATTGACAGTCCGACATGGTATGTATCCATTTGTTCGAGACCTCCGAAACAAGTAAGCATTACTTACCCGGATAGGGATAATTACTCCCAATAGATCTATTTACAACATTCACGCTTACTTAACCAATACAGTCGGTTAAGCAATTGATGGTTCATGATAATTCGGGTATTAGTGGTATATTCGCTACTTAGGCAACACGTAATCAGGAAAAAGGAAACGTAAAGTAACTATGTCCATAGTTTGAAAGCAAACAATGTTTCTCACCCCAAAATAGTAAAGTAAAAGTAGTAAAACATGGGGCTATGAACTGACCTTAACAAAATGAGCAAATGATAATCACGCAAGTAAAAGTTGATATAGAAATCTAGCCGCGACCTAGAATAATAACGCGTCTCAGAAACATGAAAAGTATGCCAAGAATTTACACCATATGCTCATCATCAAAAGACATCCATGTATGTTTGCTTTAGTTTGATTATCTAATAATAACGAAATAAAATCATATAGTTTTCCGTTAAGTTTCGGTGTTGAACCAAAAATTACTATTTTTAGAAAGTTTCTATTTTAGGAAAGTTTTAAGTTTCGAGACGTTAATACCGCCCCCTATATTTATTAAGTTTCCATATTTTCAAAACGCACTAACTAGCCTTAATCGTTTAACTTCTAAGTCCGTTCCGCTAAATTTTACCAAACTTACTATTTTTAGTAACTTTATCGCTTTTCCTAAAATATGTTAACGACGTCTTTAAACGATATTAATCAATTTATGTATGTTACTATATGTTTCGCTAGTGTTTAGAAAGTCAAAAAATGTCTGAAAGTGTCCGAAAACTCATTTTACTATTCACATCAGCACACTATTCATTTGGTTTTATCGAAAAATGTTTCAAGTTTCATTTGACCATAACTTGACCATTTTAAGTCCGATTTTAATGTGTGATATATGAAAAACTATTTATTCGAAACAAGCTCTTCAAAAACTACTTTTACACCTAATGAAAACATTTTTAGGTCGACCAAAACCCCAAAACAAATTTGGAACAGTAAGCATTTTTTGCCAAAAACGCAACCAAAACCCATCCAAACTTCACAATAGTGCCTAATCTAGCCTAATCTCCATTCACAACTAATCCACAACAAAAACCACACCTAAATCTAACCTAATCCCTTCATTTCTATTGTCGCAACACTCATTCAACTCTCGTTTCACCAAGAACATAATATTTAACTAGTGAAATAAAGTAGTATCATTATTTATGAAATCTTGTCTTTAAAATCTTTCAAAAATTAAAACACAACATATGTATGTATGGATCTTGAACATATAAGAAGAACATAAGAAAAACCACAAAGAAAGATTCAAGATACTTACAAGAATGAAGAACAAGAAGCAATAACACAAGATCTATACTCAAAATCACTAGATCTTGAAAAACCCTAAATAAAAACCAAAACCTAATTTGTAGATCTTGAAGAAAACCCTTAAATCAAAGAACCAATACTTGCAAACACCTTAGGTAACCTTAGAAATGAATGAATCTTGATAGAAATCAAAAGTATGGATTGTGTATGTATGTATGTGTGTGCCATGAGCAAGGAGAGCAAGAGGGGGAGAGAAAACAATTTTTGAGGCAATAAAATGAATGAAAACCCTAAGTTCTATCACAAGGTATTTATAGGACATGAAGTAGGATTTAGGAGACTCAAGGCTTGCATACATAATGAAACCAAAGGTCTAAGTGGCCAGCACACACCAAGAGTGTGCGTGTGGCTTGGGTTCGGATGCACACAAGAAAAAAAAGAAGGGTTCAAGCTTGAATCACTAACTAACTAGCCATTTGAAATTAAATCAAGGTTTCATGTTACATCCTAGTGGAGAAGTGGTCCAAATCTTGCATGCATAAAGACAAGGGTCTTATATCACCTTGCATGCTTCCAAAAACATCCCTTTTTATGCATGTGATGGTGTTTTTTTTTTTGAAATTCAAACTAGAGATAAAAGATGCTCTTTGATTTATTTAAGTGTGTGTATGCGTGTGTTTTGAGTAGAAGAGGGAGGGATGAACAAAATTTTTAACTTAAGAACATGAAATGGATGATAACTAAAGTTTACGCAAAAATATTTTGAGTTTTTGGGGTTCCGTTAGGTCAAAAACACGAAAGATGTAATTTAAACGTTAAAGCGTAATAAATAACTACCGAGAGTGATCATAAACTACGAAACACTTAAAAAAGATTAAATAACTTATATAATATCTAAACTAATCAAAATCTAAAGTCGGAATGCGTCCGATGTTGTTTTTCAGATTTACACGGGTTAACTTCCCGGTAAACTGCCGGATTCAAATGTAACGTATAAAAGTCAAAAATAATTGTCGAAAAGTTTGAAAATATTGACCTGAAATTTTCGGGGTGTGACATGCTTCCCCAGTTGAAGAATCTTTGTCCTCAAAGCTTAAGACATGGACGAAGGGCTAACGAAAAGATGAGGGTACTTTTTCTTCATTTGGTCTTTGCGCTCCCAAGTAAACTCGAGCCCTTGTCTCGAATTCCAACGGACCTTCACGATTGGAATGCGGCTCTGCTTTAGCCATTTAATTCTTGATCCATAATTTCAACTGGTTCTTTAATGAAATTAAGCTTGTCATCAATATGGATCTCATCCAACGGAATAGCTTGTTATTCGTCTATGAAACACTTCTTCAAATTGGAAACATGAAAAGTACTATGAACTCGACTTAATTTATCTGGGAGTTCAAGTCGATAAGCAAGAGTTCCTACCCTATCAAGAATCTTAAAAGGTCTAATATAGCGAGGGTTCAACTTCCCCCGTTTGCCAAAACGTATCACCCCTTTTCACGGTGACACTTTCAACATGACCTTGTCTCCAACCTCAAATTCCAATGGCTTACGTATCCTATCTGTGTAGCTCTTCTATCTATCTCGTGCAGCTTGAATACGCTTCTTGATCTGAATGATCTTCTCAGTTGTTTCATGAACAATTTCCTGACTTGTAAGCTGAGCGTCTTTAACCTCGGCCTAACAAATAGGCGATCTACATTTTTAGCTGTAAAGAGCTTCAAACGGTAAAGCTTTGATACTCATGTGATAGATGTTGTTGTAAGAAAACTCTACCAAAGGTAGGTGTCTATCCCAACCTTTTTCAAAATCAATCACACAAGCACGCAACATGTCCTCCAAGGTTTGGATGGTTCTCTCACTCTGACCATCAGTCTGTGGATGGTAAGCGGTACTTATATTCAATTGAGTACGGTTAAAAATAATCAAAACCGGCACTCCATGCCTCGAGACTACTTCCTTCAAGTATTGTCTCATCAACTTCTCCATTGAGTCAGTTTCCTTCATTGGTAAGAAATGAGCAGAAATCCATAGTAATGTTCTCCCACTTCCATACCGGGATCACCGGTTAAACCAACAAACCAGATGGTTTTTGGTATTCGGCCTTGACTTTGGCATAAGTCAAACATTTACTGACGTATGTGGCAATCTCTGCTTTCATATTCGGCCACCAATACAGTTTCCTTAAATCTTGGTACATCTTGTCCGATATAGGATGAATTGAATATTTTGACTTATGTGACTCGTGCATAATCAACTCTCTTAAGTTACCAAAACAGGGTATCTAACTTCTATTTCTCAAGCATAACGTTCCATCAGCACGTGGCTCTAGCTTTTTAATCATACCACATAAATATTTGGTTCCAAATTTCTCTTCCTTTCTCGCCTTAACTTGAGTGTTTAAAATTTGCACAGGAAGGTTCAGACCAATCGTCAAAACCAAAGCTCAAAATCGCAGTGGCTTAATCCATTCCTTTCGGCTCAAGGCATCCGCCACCACGTTTGCTTTTCTCGGATGATAACGAATCTCATAGTCGTAGTCGCTCAACAGCTCTAACCATCTACGTTGTCTTATGTTCAACTCTTTCTGATCTAGTTGCAAACTCTTATGATCAGTGAACACAACACATTTTGTGCCATACAGATAATGTCTCCACATTTTGAGAGCAAACACTACAGCTCTAAGCTCTAAGTCATATGTAGTGTAATTCTTCTCATGAATCTTAAGTTGACGTGACGTGTAGGCTATGACTTTCTCCCTTTGCATTAAAATTGCGCCCAATCCTTTACTAGAAGCATCACAGTAAACCACGAAGTCTTCACTTCCTTCGAGTAACAATAAGATTGGTGCACTACACAACTTTTGCTTCAATAGTTGAAATGCAGCTTCTGCATTTTCACTCCAATCAAACTTCGCGTTCTTTTAAGTTAGCTTCGTAATAGGCTTGGCAATTTTTGAGAAACCTTCGATAAATCGTCGATAATAGCCAGCAAGTCCTAGAAATTGATGATTCTCTGTTGGAGTCTTGGGTGAAGCCCAATCCTTAATTGACTCAATCTTAGCTGGGTCCACGTGAATGCCTTCACTATCAATCACGTAACCAAGAAATTGTACCTTCGACGGCCAAAAGTTGCATTTCGAAAACTTGGCGTACAATTCTTCCTTCTTAAGCAACTCCAGGATTAACTTAAGGTGTTTCGCATGCTCTTCTTTGCTCTTGGAGAAGATCAAGATGTCATCAATAAAAATGAATATGAATTTATCTAAGTACGGTTTGCTCACCCGATTCATCAGATCCAATAAGTCATTGATTCTCGGATGTGGATATCGATTCCTTAAAGTAAGCTTATTCAGTTTACGGTAATCGATACACATCTGAAAAGATCCATCTTTCTTTTTGACAAACAAGACCGGGGCTCCCCAGCGTGATAAACTCGGTCTTATAAATCCCTTGTTAGAAAGTTCTTGTAGTTGAGTAGACAGCTCTTGCAGTTTTGACGATGCTAATCTATACGGGGCGCGTGCCACGGGTGCAGCACTAGGGACCAAGTCGATTTGAAATTTAACTTGTGTAGGCGGTAGCCTAGGCAAGTCTTCTGGAAAGACTTCCAAAAAGTCTCGTACAGTCGGCACGTCCTCAAGTCGCTTCTCCTCTGACTTATCCTTGATTTCCTTCTTCGTCACTTGTGCCTAAAAAATTAGGCATCCTTTCTCAATATACTTCTTAGTTTTAGTGCACGATATAATGCTCAACTTCGACTTGTTTCCTTTGCCATCTCTATCACCTTGAACTATCAAAACTTCATCTCTATAGGGAATTCGCATGATCTTTTCATCACACACAATCACCGCATAATGGTTCACTAACCAATCCATGCCGATGATGACGTCAAAACTACCAAGTTCTACTGGCATTAGGTCAATATTGAATGGATGGCCTAATAATCCTAACGTACAGCCTCTAAATATGGTATTAGTTTCAGAAATTCTCTCGTCGGCTAATTCGACAGCATAGCTAACATCTAAAGTATCGGGGGTTATATCAAGTAAAGTAGTAAAAGTAGTCAACACAAAACTTCGATCGACACCCGAATCAAAAATCATAGAAGCATAATGGTTATTAAGAAGAAACGTACCCTTGACGATATTGGAATCGGGGTTAGCGTCTCTTCCACCTAACACATAAGCTTTTCCTCTTACTTCACCAACAACATTTTTGTTCCCAGCTTTGTTTCCACGGTTTTGATCTTTCAGCTTTGGGCAATTACTCCTGAAGTGTCCTTGCCTTCCACACTCGAAACAAGTTAAAAACTCTCTGATTCACTATTTGACCTCTCTAGGTAGAAGTAGTAGAATTTGTGACATTACAATCTCGGGTCAAATATCCAACCTTGTTTCACTTCCTACATCTCACTGTGAAGGGCCTTCATGGTGAAGCTTACACTTGTTACAGAGAGGCAACGGTCCATTATATGGTTTTCTCTTATTTTTGCCAGCCGTGTAGGCTATCGCCACATTTGGACCTCCAACATTCTGTCTTTTCAATGGTGGCTGATGTCCATGGTTGTCACTCTAAATGATCTCCAATCTTCGTTTGTTCTCAGCATTCTTCACAACATATCCTTTCAACTTTTAGTCCATTAAGTTGTTAGCAATTCGAACGGCATCTTGAAGTTTTATAGGTTTAGCAGCAATTACATTCCCTTGGATGTTATCGGGGAGTCCACAAATGAATTTCTCAACCCGTGTCATTGGGTGTTTGTAATGTTTGTCTGTGCTAGAAAAATGGGGCATCTTTTTCAATTTACTTCTGAGTTTTAGTGCACGATTTATAATGCTCAACTTCGATTGTTTCTTTGCATCTCTTCACCGTTAAACTATCAAAACTTACATCTCCGAGGGAGCACGTTCTTTTCATAACACACATTCACGATGTTGGTTTCTTAACCAATCCATGCTGATGTGATGTCAAAATACCAAGTTCTATTGGCATTAGGTCAATATTGAATAGATGGCCTAATAATCCTAACGTATAGCCTCTAAGTATGTCATTGTTTTATCATTTCCTGTCGGCTATTCGAAAGAATAGCTAACGTCTAAAGTATCTGGGGTTATATCAAGCAAAGTACTAAAAGTAGTCGACACAAAACTTCGATCGACACCCGAATCAAAAATCATAGAAGCATAATGGTTATTAAGAAGAAACGTACCCTTAACGACATTGGAATCGGGGTTAGCGTCTCCTCCACCTAACACATAAGCTTTTACTCTTGCTTTACCAACACCATTTTTTTCCCAGCTTTGTTTCTACAGTTTTGATCTTTCAGCTTTGAGCAATCACTCCTGAAGTGTCTTTACCTTCCACACTCGAAACAAGTTAAAAACTCTTTGATTTACTATTTGACCTCTCTAGGTAGAAGTAGTGGAATTTATGACATTACAATCCCGGGTCAAATATCCAACCTTGTTTCACTTCCCATCTCACTGTGAAGGGCCTTCATGGTAAAGCTTACACTTGTTACAGAGAGGCAACGGTACATTATATGGTTTTCTCTCATTATTGCCAGCCGTGTAGGCTCTCGCCACATTTGGACCTCTAACATTCTATCTTTTGAATGGTGGCTAATGTCCATGGTTGTCTCTCTAATTGATCTCCAATCTTCGTTTGTTCTCAGCATTCTTCACAACATATCCTTTCAGCTTTTGGTCCATTAAGTTGTTAGCAATTCAAACGGCATCTTGAAGTTTTATAGGTTTAGCAGCAATTACATTCCTTGGTGTTATTGGGGAGTTCTCAACATGAATCTTCAACCCCGATCTTCTTCTGGGGACCATCTTGAGGCAACATCATAGTAACTCTTGAAATATCATGTAAGAAGGGCAGGCCAAAATCTTTGTTCTTCACGGTCAAATTCCTAAGTTATAGATTCCATATTTTGGATTTTCATTATTGGGCAAGGGTTTACACTTCAACCATTAACTTCATGAGCTCTCCATGACATGGCAAATGCAGTCTCAGTTCTAACGGTCCTCTTATGTGAGTTCCACCAGGTAGTGCATGTTTAACAGTGTGAATGTAGCATACTAGACTTGGTATTTTCTTAGATAATTTGCTGTATGAAACTGTTTCATTTTCTCAAAACCACTTATCAAACCTGAAAACTCCTTCCGGATCCTAAGCTGAGTGCTTGACACTTCATGAAATCATGGTTGTAACCTACTTTGCAAAGGGTCTATCGCCTCTACTATTTCATTTCAATCCCCATTCTATTTATCCACATCACTTGTATTTTAGCTTGATTCTCAGCCTCGAAGAGCGTTAGCAGACGGGTCTTCTTTTTATGAGCAAGCCACTGTTGCTTCTTCCATACGGTCGGGTTAACGAGTTTTGTATTTGCTTAGGGGTCATACCGGAGCGAGTAAGAGTGATAGTCATTTGTTCTACGTCACTAAGTCATATTACCAACCGAGATTCGATTCTGGATCATGCCATTATAAATGGTAAATGGGTTTATATAGAAACTCTCCGCTCAATAGAACTTGTCCTTGCAGAAAAAGTAAATAACATAAAAGATGAATTCGCGAGAAGAGAATCAAACAAGTTTTCATTTCCATGAATAATGCCTAATTCGGTTACAACCCGATCAAAATAGGTACTGATTACGATTTTTTTTACTGCCAGCATTAGACTACATGGAGTCTATAATGTCCTACATGTCATGGTACTACTTTGTCTAAGGGCAAAAACCTAAATGTCTCTCAACATATGACTCCAACCTTTTAAGTCTCCTCTGAGTATCATCATGATCCCTACGAACCTGACAAACCTCCTCCTATGAAAGTGCCATGTGCCATCGAAGACTATCAATCCGTTCTCTCTCTCTATACTCAACATGGCTTGAACCTTTGGGTACTCCACTCTTAAACTCCTAATCCTCTCAACCAAACTAGCTCTCTTTCCACTAGCCATTAACTGATAGACTCCAATCTTTCTCTGAGTGTCTCAATCTCATTAATTCTTTCAATCGAAATTTCTAAAGAGTGAAACTTTATCATAAATGGATCTTTAGATCACAGGAATACCTCCTCTAGAAGACTCATAACTATCACCAATCGCCAATGGATCTACAATGATCTCTCTCGTGTCTGCCGCACTAGCCTCTGCCTCAAACTCCTCATCATCCTCCCTAACATCACTAGTAGTAATCTTAACTCTCATACCTACACTATCCTCAGTGTGAGATACAACTCCATCACTAATACCTACATCTACAACAGCTTCTGTATCAGCAATATCCACCTCCATATGCTCATCTCTGCTATCCTCTGGTGAGTATAAATCTCTAAACCTCTTGCGATGTGGCAAAAGATCAGTAGGAGTAGGGGCTATTGACCTCGAAACATGAGTAGGTTATGGTACCGAAGCAGTAAGGGACCTACATCTCTTGCGAGATGGCCTAGAAGAAGATGAAGATGAATCCAATGACCTCTCAGAAGATGAACCTAAGGATGACTCAGATGTAGTCGGTGGGTAAAGGGTAGACAATGGTGCAGACCTCCAACCTCTAAAAGCCTCACTATGTCGTGGAGTCATAGCAAGTGATCGATGAAAAAATCTCGGTGGGGTAGAGGTATCAGCATCGGTGGTGTTTGGTGGTGTATATCTAAATAAGGAATGATCTAAAGGTGAACTAGAAGAAGATGAGTCTGGTGAAGAATGACGATCCGATGAATGATAAGATACACGTCTCTATGTAAGTCTACGAGCAAGAATGGGTCTAACTCTCTTCCTAGCAGTCAACAACCTACGCGGCCCATTAAGATGGGTGTGGTAAGGTCGACCGAAAGGGATAGCCTCACCGGGTCAGACAAGAGTCATTGAATGTCGACGAATCTCAGGTGGGGCAACAATAGGAACAAGGGGAAACTCAGATGATGGTGCAAGAGTATCATGAGGTGACGATACAGGTCTTTGCTCAGCAGGCTCGGACTCACTGTCTGCCTCTAAGTCATCAGAACATAAGAAGGGTGAAACCAATGTCAAATCTGGTACGGGAGGTAAAGAATCCTCTGATGGATCAGAATCAAAAGAAGATGAATAATCCACTAAATCAAGTACCCCGAATGGTGAGATGACTAAAACTGTCCTCACCTCCGGTGCAACTATAGGGTCAGCTAGAACAATAGGAACCTCAAAGATAATAGGGATAATAGTAGGAATAGCACCAAAGAGGATCACTCGTGGGGCATGAGAGCTCACGCTCTCCTCAGACAAATAAGACGAAATAGAAATAATAAGAGCAGCCATAACCTGCGTAAGCACAAGTTTATATAAATCTCTTTATATGAAACCATGCAACGTGCAAGCAAAGTAAAAAAGATAAGCATGATGCAAAAATATGATATGGCAAATTAATGAATAAGGTAATTATAGAAATATGATATATATAATTATTACTTATATATATATTAAACGCTATTATTATATGATATATATGTAAGCATGTAAAGGCACATATGATCATATACTGGTTATAGCCCAGACCTAGATATACTACCTGGTTCTCTATAACCCTAGCTCTGGATACCAATCTGTCACACCCCAAAACGGGGCCTAGTCGGAAACATGTGTCCGAGGGTGTGACGTCATAATACACATCATACAAGATATAAAGAACGACCTTTAAGGATACGTTTTAAAAATCCAACATTGTTGCATTGATTAAAATAGTTAAAGTTTTACATAGGCCCAACGATAATATGCAGAAGCGAATAAAAGGTTTTAAAGTTTGACAACGATGTTAAAATAAATAATAATAATAATTCTTGAAAATCGTTCCAATGCAAGGAAACACCAACAAACAAGCAAAGACATACATAGCTAACCACCTGAGAAAAACTTGTTAAAACGATCAACATAAGTTGAGTGAAGTCATATGTTTGAATTTAATATTAAAAGTGGACCACAAGTTCACAGTACGCACGTCACAGTTATAACTGATACAACTTCACATAAAAGCATTTACGTTTGTACTAAGCTCATGACACCGAAGCTCTATTTAAAAAGAAGCATTTTATATGCCAAATAGTATTCCTCGCCCTAAAGGTATCTGACCAGGATCACATATTCACATTCCGACATGGTATGTATCCGTTTGTTCGAGACCTCCAAAACAAGTAAGCGATACTTACCCGGATAGGGATAATTACTCCCAATAGACCTATTTACAACATTCGCGCTTACTTAACCAGTACAATCAGTTAAGCAATTGACGGTTCATGATAATTCAGGCATTAGTGGTCTATTCACTACTTAGGCAACACGTAATCAAGAAAAAGGAAATGTAAAGTAACTGTGTCCATAGTTTGAAAGCAAGCAATGTTTCTCACCCCAAAATAGTAAAGTAAAAGTAGTAAAACATAGGGCTATGAACTCACCTTAGCAAAATGAGCAAATGATAATCACGCAAGTAAAAGATGATATAGAAATCTAGCCGCGACCTAGAATAATAACGCGTCTCAGAAACACGAAAAGTATGCCAAGAATTTGCACCATATGTTCATCACCAAAAGACATCTATGTGTGTTTGCTTTAGTTTGATTATCAAATCATGATGAAATAAAATCATATAGTTTTCCGTTAAGTTTCGGCGTTGAACCAAAAATTACTATTTTTAGAAAGTTTCTATTTTAGGAAAGTTTTTAGTTTCGGGACGTTAATACCCCCCCTATATTTATTAAGTTTCCATATTTTCAAAATGCACTAACTAGTCTTAATCACTTAACTTCTAAGTCCGTTCCGCTAAATTTTACCAAACTTACTATTTTTAAATATGTTAACGATGTCTTTAAACGATACTAATCAATATATATATGTTACTATATGTTTCGCTAGTGTGTAGAAAGTCAAAAAATGTCCAAAAATATATGCAAACTCATTTTACTATTCACATCAGCACACTATTCATTCGGTTTTGTCGAAAAATGTTTCAAGTTTTATTTGGCCATAACTTGGCCATTTTAAGTCTGATTTTAATGTGTGATTTATGAAAAACTATCTATTTAAAACAAGCTCTTTAAAAACTACTTTTACGTCTAATAAAAACATTTTTAGGTCGACCAAAAGCCCAAAACAAATTTGGGACAACAAGCACCTTTTGCCAAAAACGCAATCAAAATCTACCAAAATTTCACAATAGTGCCTAATCTAGCCTAACCTCCATTCACAACTAATCCACAACAAAAACCACACATAAATCTAACATAATCCCTTCATTTCTATTGTTGCAACACTCATTCAACTCCCATCTCACAAAAAACATAATATTTAACTAGTGAAATAAAGTAGTATCATTATTTATGAAATCTTGTATTTAAAATCTTTTAAAAATTAAAACACAACAAATGAATGTATGGATCTTGAACATATAAGAAGAACATAAGAAAAACCACAAAGAAAGATTCAAGATACTTACAAGAATGAAGAACAAGAATCAATAACACAAGATCTATACCCAAAATCACTAGATCTTGAAAAACCCTAAATAATAACCAAACCCTAATTTATAGATCTTGAAGAAAACCCTTAAATCAAAAAACCAATACTTGTAAACACCTTAGGTAACCTTAGAAATGAACTTGGAATGAATGAATCTTAATAGAAATCAAAAGTATGGATTGTGTATGTATGTATGTGTGTACCGTGAGCAAGGAGAGTAAGAGAGGGAGAGAAAACAATTTTTGAGGCTATGAAATGAATGAAAACTCTAAGTTCTATCACAAGGTATTTATAGGACATGAAGTAGGGTTTAGGGGACTCAAGGCTTGCACACATAATGAAAACAAAGGGCTAAGTGGCCAACACACACCAAGAGTGTGCGTGTGGCTTTGGTTCGGACGCACACAAGAAAAAAAGAAGGGTTCAAGCTTGAATCACTAACTAACTAGCCATTTGAAATCAAAACAAGATTCCATGTTTCATCCTAGTGGAGAAGTGTTCCAAGGCTTGCATGCATAAAGACAAGGGTCTTACATCACCCTGCATGCTTCCAAAACCATCCCTTTCTATGCATGTGAAGGTGTTTTATTTTTTTTGAAATTCAAACTAGAGATAAAAGATGCTCTTTGATTTATTTAAGTGTGTGTATGCATGTGTTTTGAGTAGAGAGGGAGGGATGAACAAAGTTTTTGACTTAAGAACATGATATGGACGATAACTAAAGTTTAAGATAAAAGATTTTGAGTTTCTAGGGTTTTGTTAGGTCAAAAACGCAAAAAAACGTAATTTAAATGTTAAAGCGTAAAAATAACTACCGGGAGTGATCGTAAACTACGAAACACTTAGAAAAGATAAATAACTCATATAATATCTAAACTATCAAAATCTAAAGTCGGAACGTGTCTGATAACGTTGTTTAGATTTGCACGGGTTAACTTCCCGGTAAACTGCCGGATTCAAACGAAACGTATAAAAGTCAAAAATAATTGTCGAAAAGTTTGAAAATATTGACCTAAAATTTTCGGGGTGTGACATTTTTGATCACCTTTTTGTGAGGTGTTCGGTTTTAATGTTTTTAGCATATGTCTTTTACAGATTCATTTCTTTGAGTTAAATCAGAGAAATCTTTTTATAAACTATTCTAACAGGTCTACTCGAGGTCAAGTAGAAGTCAAGTGGGGGGATATTTGATGACATCAAATATTTGATACTTTTCGGTGTCAATTTTCCCCTAAAAATACTTGCAATTGTCTTATAAATACTTGAATTCGATATTTTTAAGGTTATTTTGCTATTTTCAGGTAAAATGCAAGTATGTGACAAGAAACACAAGAAAAGGTCAAAAAAAATGAAGAAAACACAGATTCTTGCGAGACTTTATGACGTAACCCCTACGATAGTGTTACACCATAACCTATTCAAGGCAAGACACGTCACCCAGCAAGATTACAGCGTAACCACATGCAAGGTTTATGTTGTACACTTATTAATATGGAAGGATGAGTTATATGAGTCAGCAATACAGCGTAACGTTGACACTTGATTATGTCGTAACATCCTTTAAGCCTGTAAGATGGAAAGTGCTCATCAGCAGTTTACAGCATAAACCTCTAAAAGGTTACACCCTAACTATTCGAAATCTATATATAGATGTCTCATTCAGACTATTTGATATCAACCATACCACCATAGATCTAAGGGGTGATCAATACCTCCATATCTCGAAGAATTCAACAAGAAGTCCAAGGGAGATCACACTTAAACTTACTTTTATATTTAATCATTCATAAACAACTTCTGTAAGAATTATGAGTTTTCCATCCATGATAATCTTTATTAATTCTTCCTTTGTTTTTGCTATGAGCGGCTAAGCACTCCAAGTGCTGGCCTAGTCATGAATTTACTATGGTTATAATGGTTGTTTCCTGTTAGATCATGGTTTCGTTGGATATCCTTTTGACTATCGTGTAACCCTGGGTTTTAGTAGTATTGTGGGTGGTTTAGATCATGTTAATCCTATTATTAGATTACCACTTAAACATGGGATTAGCAGGGTACTAGGGAAGTTGATCATTCCAACCCTAGTGTAGGAACTAACCCTACTACCGCCTTTATCACTTAATATACTTAAAAAGCACAGGAACTCTTTCAGAGAGGGTTAATAATCTGTATAGGTTATTAGACTAGTTCTTGGGATAGTTAGGATTAATCACTATGAATTGGTTGCCTTACCTTTATGACTTTCAGGGGATTCAGGATCGCTAGAATTATAGGGTAGACTAAATATATCTATTCAGGTCTGTCGACTTTAGAAACCACTAATGAAACCATGCTGTAACATTGCACAGGAAAACATAGTTATAGCGGTAGTAATGAAATGACTAGGCTAGCACGCCTTTCTCTCTGATTACTTCTATTTCTTTTAATTTCCATATATTTACTTTCTTGTTATTTTCAAAATCAATCGCAAACCATTTTCAAAACCTGACACTTCAATATAAAACTAATTAACACTTAGCTCTTGGGACGACCTCGGATTTAGCATCTCTATACTACTCACGATCGGGTTCTCTGCTCGTTAGTATGTTTGTTAGGTGAATCAAGTTTTATAAATTTAAAACTTGAATAAAATATATTTTAAAATAAAATACGCATCAATAAATAGGTTAGTTGGACTTGCCTTAAGGTTACCCAATACCTGGTTTTTTCTTGTTTGACCTAAAAAGGCTCCTAATGATTAAGTTTAGAGAAAAGCTAGTGGTTAAGTCATTAAATGTTTTGCATGTCTTTTGAGTATAAATCAAAACCTTTTGAGCTTGTTATCACCATCTTGACTCATCAAAACCTTAGAATAACCAGCCTTAAATCCCTTCTTGTCACTCCCTCAATGGCTTCATTGACATTTCATCAAATTAATCCTCACCCATCTAAAATAGTCTCATAAACACCACCCTTGATACTACCCTTGCTCTTACCATATCTTTACTGATAACTATCCAGAAAATCCCAACTCAAGGGATTGATGTATCACCATTATCTCCTAGAGCTCTTTTTCTTAACTTTTCCAAGCTCATGATTTGAACCATGCCCCTTCTTGACTTCTTTGGAAGATCTACCACCTAGAAGCTCTAATCCACCACCTCCATCATCCTCTTAAGGATTCTCCCACATACTTCCCAAATAAACACCTATGGACTTTGAACCATCCTTCCCTCCAATCAACCTCTCTAGAAGTAGGTTGAGTGCTCAACCCGATCCATTCATAAGTAGGGACCAAGTTCTAGAAGAACTTAGTCAACTCCACACTTTCTCACACAACATTGAAGAAGCTATTCAAAATGCATAAAATGTACAAAATAGCTTTATTCCTCCTACCACCATCACTTCCTTACAAATGCCACCACTATTTCACTTCACCACCACCTCTACAACTACAATACCACCCTTTCAGACCATCACTCCCACCATCAAGCACTTTTTTTCCCTCTTGACCAATCCCTATGGATGGAAGGTCCTTCTGTTCCCTAATCTTAAGAACATTCATGTCCTTATTGTCAATGCACCGAAACACTCGTATACGATCTCCAAAATGAAATAAGGTTTATGTTGAACCATATCCTCAAACGCCTCAACCATCTCTCTAACCAAAAACCATAAGATGGTGATTACAAGCTCATATGCCCTTAGGCTTTGGAGGATTACTCTAGTTAGAACTTCTTCATGATTTTATTTTTATTGATCTAGATCAATGTATTTTTACTTCATGATTGAAATATTCTTGATGTTATATTAGTGCTTGATTTCTTGTTGTTAATCTCTTGGCAAATCAATTAGCATACCGTTTTGTTTGGCATATATAGTGCATTATTTGAATAAAATGGTTCCCGCCAAAATTTGGTCAAGCTGACTTTTCTGCAGGTCAGCCAGTTCCCTTCGCTTTGGGAAGCCAGTTCCCTTTATGAATGGAACCGAATAGAACCGGCAGCTCAGAACAAAATTTATTTTCTCTCTTTTCTTTCGCATTCCCATGATTCTCAATGATTCTATTATGTAGGTTTCTCCCTTTGCAGGGGAGTACATCTCTTAACATTGTAATTCATTACTAACATATGTCCTTGTAGCTTTCTTAATTTGTTTGGATTCCTTGACAATCCCATTTAGGGGGAGCATTCATCAAGGGGGAGCATTAGATTTGATTCTCTATGAGTCAACTTTAATTCCAACTCTCTTCAGTCTTTCTAACATCTATCATTTTGCATACTTGCATTTGATTCTTTACGAATCAACCTTGGTTCCGATCTCGTCGGTCCTTCTCATACTTACTACATTGCATTGCATTCTTGGGTTAGTTTTTCTTTGATGCTCTTTTTGTTTCAACAAAAAGAGGAAGAAGGAAGTAAAAACCCCAACTTAAAACTTATAAATTTTATAGTTTACTTCTAATAAGTTTATGTTTTGTCATCAACAAAAAGCGGGAGATTATTAATACAAATAAATCATAAAGACGTTTATTTATATTTTATGATCTATCTATGTTTTGTCAATATCAAAACATAAAACTATCAAAAGTAGAAAATAAAGTTTATTAGTTTTAAACCAATAGTTTTCTAAATAAACTACTATCATTTTTCACATCATACTATTTATACACATTCACTACATTATATTTTATAAAACACACAAATACATTTTTAGAATAAAAATGCATACTTTGTAACTTAACAAGCACTCTCGTTTGTATTAAATGTTGTCTTTCTTTAAAACAAATTAAAGGGCTTAATACATCATGCATGACATCACAACAAATCTAGAAAATATTTTTTACAATCTAAATTTGGATTCTGTATCAGACAAGCCGGTTCCTTCCAGTTGCACTAGCTGGTTCCATCTGGTAGTTAGAACCATCAAGAACTGGGCTAAAGTACTAGCTGGTTCTGTTCGATTGCACTAGCCGGTTCCATTGTGATAATAGAACCGGCAGAACCGTGCTACAGTAGAAATCAAGCCTATAAATACCAAGTCATTTCTCTTGGTTTTGGGCATTCATTCATATAGAATTTCCCTTCTCATATTCAGCTAACATCTGATCTTTGATCATGTTTCTTTTCATTTTAGTTTTGGTGAATTTCTTAATAGGAGAAGTTTTTGCCGACTTTTGCATACGAGATCAAGCATCAAGGTTCACTTGTCGCAAGTATCTCTCATTCCATGAAGATCTATCTACTGATCTTAAGGCATCATTCATCATTATAATTAATCATTTAGCGTGTTATATTATGTCGAGAGTATTTATTAAGTGGGGAACAAAACATTGTATTAGGTAGTCTTTATAAGGATGGATCTACCTTTGTTAGATCTTGGTAAGCATTAAGGGGTTTGTTCCTCCATATTGGGACATGGTATTTAGCTTAGTACCATATAAAGGGTAAGCAAATGCAGGATTGGTTCGTCCGTATAAGAACCCAGTGTTTAGCTTAGTACCGGATAAAGGGTAAGCAACGTTGTGAGGCTTTTTCACTGCTTAAAGGAGTTTGGGTGTCTAGTGAATTTGAACTCTCGAGTAGGTGACTCGAGGAGTGGAGTAGGGCAATGAAGGAGACCTTGTAGCCAAACCACTATAAATACCTGTGTGCTATAGCCTTTACGTTTATGTTTATATAGTCACTACTAAATAATACAAATAGATCTAGCTACCAACTAAACAATTAAATTTTAATTGGTAAAACTATTCAACCCATCCTTCTAGTTTTTCACATATATTATTAACACAAACATGAACAACTAAGACCTTTCTATGATTGATTTTTCAAAATCCATTCACAAAAATAACCCAAACATGACCCACATTTAAATATTTTTTAACAACACCAAATCCATTCACAAATCTTCTTTGATTACTTCCAAATCAATTAACCAAAACCACTAAAATCAAATCTAAACACCCTTGATCTTCATATTCTTTGAACACATCTATCTTTCTCAACACCGTCAATCCAACTATTAAGAAAAACTCAAACCCAATAAACCTAAGAAACTGTTATGGTGGTTGTGCATAGTAGATCTCGTACCAGATCTATTATGTGGTGGTTGATAGAGGTTGTAGTGGTGGTGGATTTCAAGGTGGTGATGGGTGGCTACTATCACGGTTAGGATGTCGTAGAGCAAGATGGAGTCAAGTGAGATGAGGGTGTTCGAATGGATATTGATGGTGATGTGGGTAGAATGAGAAGAAAGATAAGAGACAGATAGTGGTGGTGGTCTGCCAGAGGTGGTGAGATCTCAGTTAATTCAAGAAAAGATCTTTATAAACCTATCATAGTTCTTTGTTTAAACATTCAACCAAAACAACAACAAAGCAAAATACCTACCCGAGACCTTTATTAAAGATCTTGAAGCCTTTTAGTAGAAAGAAACTAATAGGAGTTGGCTGTAGTGAAATCCGGCGAGATTCCGACGACCATGGTGACTGGGTTTTTGTTTGTGTTAATGTTAAGAGAGGGGGAGATAAAATGGGTTGTGGATAAAATAGAAATAGAAAAAGAAAGATTGACCCATGTTTTTTTATATAATATAATAAAAAGACGAAAATACCCTCTTAACTAAAGGTCAAACAAGTCAAATTGACGAGGTTAACAGAATTAGACCAAAAGTGGAACAAAACTATACCTTTTATACTAAAACCAAAACTTTTTTGAATTTTGAACCAAAAGTGAAAAACGCACCAAACCACAAGGACCAAAAATGCACTTAACTCTTCATTTAATGTTGTAATGCAACTAAACTTTTAAGCCAAGCATCTCTATTCAGCAATGCTATCATTCATGATGAAAACTTTCTTAGACTAAAAATTGAGTATCATCTTAATTAAAATAAGCACTAGTGTATATAAACAACACTATGGTTAATTCCATAAACTCTAAACACTTTTGATAATGTTTGGATATCACTCAAACCAAAGGTTTGTTGACTATAATGATTTCAGTATGATTATCGCAATGCATATCCATAGTCTCATTATTACTAAGTCTAGGAATAAATTCCTAATCCAAACAACATTCATCTAAATATTCCTTTTAATAGTTATCTAACGACTTTCACTTAGATATCAATGTTGTCAAATCATCTTGCACTCATGCAAATGATACAACTATTCATATACACAATATGATGTACATAATGAATCCTTTAGTAGGACTTAAGGCTTCCATCCATATGTTCAATCTCATCAATCGAGATAGATCATTCGAGTTTTACTCAAAGAAATTTCATATTACATTCAGACTTAATTCACTGCATATGTTTATCTTATCAAATATATATTCCAAGGTTGTATAGTTTTATTTCCTAAATCTCATAAGAAACTTTATTTCAATATGAGGGATAAGATCTTGCTTAGATAAAATTTGTTTCTAATATAACATATAAAAATAAAACAAGGTACCCCCACTAGCTCTTATGTGTACTCATGAGCTATTTTAATTATAATTAAAAACAAATCAAAGAAGTGATTTATTTAACAATCAAACTTAAAATCCAGCTCCTAGATGCATGCTTTTAATCCACATTTGGATTCTTACATTTTTGTATACTATGTAAAGATTATATTGGATTCATAAAACCTATTTTGATTACACACCATCCTTGCAAGGTAATCATCTAATAAAGAGTTTTTAAATCTAATTGCCATATTTCTTTCAATGAAAACAAGTATGACAATTTAATCATCTTTATATATATCTAATGTTCGTAAATGAAAAAGTTTTAATCATAGTCTATTTATTGAGTATGAGTAAACTTTGTCATTTAACGTGCAATAAATATGTATACAATGTTGTCCTTATAATTCTTCTCTTCAAAGTAACTCATTGAACCCCCTCCCCCATTGTCTAACTGAATGGTAAAAGAACAATTAGATTCTAATGATATGATTATCTCTTTTTGGACAACATCTTACATTCAAACTTTTGAGTCATTCATCAGATTCAAGATCTGATAATGCATCTCTTATGGTTAGCAGGATCACTATGATCTTTTAACTCATACTCCTCCGCATCGCTTGAGGTATCCTTGGGGATCTATAAATGTGAGTAATGTCATTCTAAGTTTCAACAATTACATGTTCATCATCAGTATGACTTTTTCTAGTGCGTTTAGAAGGTTTGTGTATTTTGTTATTGTATCTCTATTAGATCTACAAATGCTCCTATTTGCCTTTTGTAAGAAGAGACTATTCTCCAAATACATAGCGTATAGAGTAACAATAAATTGTTCTCATTTGGGACATACAAAACACATTAACAGTTCTCGGCTTTTGTTATAAACAATCTCCAGGAGATTTTAACAAATTCAGAACTTCAATCAAGACACAATGGGATTCATCCAATCTTATTACTAGAATAATGACTTAATAACCTTCTAGGTTGGAATCTTATTAAGTATATACATGATATACTCAATTATCTAACCTTGATATATTTAGAAGTTAAATAAGTTAAGGTCATCATGAATCAAAACAATATCTGATGATGTGTCATTTTATACACTTTTCTAGGGTCATTTAACATGTAAAATCATGAAAATATACTATAATAGTGCCCTTAATCCTTTATTTTTATATTTTTAGCATTTAGGAAGCACTTGGATGGAATACACATGACTTAGGCTCGATTTGGGAAGAAACAAAGAAAAAATTCATCTTTTCAGGTTCGTGACCACCTTCATGACGGTGTCACCAAAAGTGCATAGAAAGTCCTATTTTAAAGATGCTTTGTGACATTTCAATGTGTGGAGATGGCGTCACAAATAACTCATGACGGCGTCAAGGATTAAAGGTAATGACATCACAACTTATTGTGACAGCGTCACAAGCTAAAGATGACCTTTCAACTTGCGCGCGAAGTACCAGATATTGTTTTGGCCATAACTCCTTCATACAAACTCGGATTAAGTTGATTCAAAAGGCTACGTGACTGGAACGAGAAGATCTACAACTTTCGAAAAAAATCGGGCTGATACCATCACACTTTAGTGGTGATGCCGTCAGAATCACCGACTCAAAATACTCTATATATAGAAAACTCATAACTTTGTTTTTTGTAAGCCCTAAACCCTAAGTCCGATTCTCGAGTTTATAGGGTGTTTTTCTAGATTCTTTGGTTACTCTATTCATACTTTAAAAATTGTTTAATCTATGATTTGTTTATTAAATCTTATCTTAATTATGTCTTCAATTACACTTGTAGATTATGATTTTAATTGTTCTTCATTCAATCTGATAGGCTAAACCTTTATTGTGTTTGCTTAGATGTTATAAACCTATGATTGTTTGTGTATTTATGTTAGTTGATGATTGTTGATGTATATTATGCATGTTTGATGGAATATCCATGTGGTTACATACTAAAGTTGATTGATTGATTTGTAATAAACTAGTATTGCATGATTAGGCAACCTACGCGTGTAATCGGTTTATTCTTGGTCATTTAGCAACCTAAAGGCCTTTAAGATATGTGACTTAGCAACCTAAGCATGGACAAGTTAATTGGAGATTTATATGTAAGTGATTGTTAGTTAGTCAAAAGAGCAACCTCTATGCTAATTAGTAATTCTTGGCAACGAATTATGTATGATAGTGGTAATTTTATGCTTTATGCTTGTGTTCGTGTCTGATTGAGCAACCTCATAGACATTGGCCATAGGTGTAGAAGGACAAGGGGATGTGAATGCTTAACCGAGTCATATTAGTTTCAAACCACCATTACTAATGTATATAACTAGTTAAGCACAATACACATACAAGATTAAGGAGAATTTCATCTAAGTAAACATACCTTTATCACCATTGTTTAAACCCCGACTAGTTAATTAGTTTAATTAGTTAATTAGTTAAATTAGTTTATTAGTTTAAAAATCTAATCTTTTCAACTATCATTTTTACTTGCTTTCAATCAAATATAAAAATACCAAAAAGACTCTTCCCTCAATTCTTTAGATATTTGGAGACTACACTTCGAGCTACCTACAATTCCCTTCAGAAAGTCAACCTCTCAAACTTACCTATACTACACTAAAACAGTTAGGTTTACTGCTTAGGGGTTGTAAAAACGTTGGTGTTTCAATCCTCCGCATCAATATCAATATATAGTTTGATTACCCTTTTGTTGGACATAATAAAATTGTAGTATTCCACGAAGATTGATATTGTGACAATTTATTAGATGAACTTACACTTTATGACTTTACCTTTTTTCGTCAACTTAAGTCAAACTAAAATGACATCAATAGTATTCCTAAGCCTATTGCATGCTTTATATTATAAGTCTTTGATCAAGTCAACGACTTAATGTGTATGTCCAAACAAGTAGACATAAACATCCAATACATTATTATTCGTTATAAGTCTTTGACCAAGTCAATGACTTCATGTACATGTCTTAACAAGAAGACATAACAAGATAACATTTTTACTTTATGTTATAAGTCTTTTTACAAGTAAAGGACTTAATGTACATGTCTTAACAAGAAGACATAACAATTATTAAATTAAATTAAAATGAACGTCGATTCATGGCCTCAATAGTAATTTTAAGTTAATTTTAAACTTTATATTTATGACTTTCTAAGAAAGCATAATCATGTAGCTTACTATTATATCTTGACATTTGTTCTAAATAGGGCAACCTACATTTTACATGCAAGAGTCCTGGTAGAATAATAGTTTTCTTACTTTGCGGCTAAGAAAAACCATTGTCATATTGTTATGAGTTGTTCCTTACACACAATAAATATTTCTTCCACTTGTAAAGGGTACAACCTCTTTGCATAAAACAACACTACGCGAGTTAGTTTGTTTGTATCGACAATATGATAGTGTCACAAATATAATATGAATTAAGTCAAGCTCAAAACATATCAACACAACTAGTGTATATAGAACTCCATCTTTTTATAAGGAACCATGCGTAACTATCTTATAGATAACATAACTGGAAGCGACATCTTAAAGGCAACAAGTTTTCTCATAAAATAATGTGCGGTGATTTTGAATAAAAGAAGATGTTTTACACTCGGAAAATATTTATTATTTCAAGCCAATCCAAAAATAAAGTGAGACGCCTATAAGGTAACAGCTCATAGCTCCCATTGAATTTGACAACATTGCAAGTATGTCAATTTCTTTTATAAAATGCATTGCTCCCACTAGATCTGACAACATTGTACCCTTTACTAGCGAAAGTAAGTAGCAATTTATCTTTTCATTTATTGGATGTCTACATATTATTGCTAATGTGAGTCGCATGGACTAGTAATCAAGTACTTAGATATCCAAGAAAGTGTGATCAAGTTCTATAGATGATGGACTAGCCATCTATGTTATTCATTAACTTGAAAAATTAGCATGCAATTCCTCCTTTATTCGCCTACTTTACCACAAGGTTGTGTAGCGCCTTTTACCAGGTTAAGGAAACAACTATAGACACGAGTTCTCTAGTTATCACCTTTTCCTCTTTTGTGGTGATATTTCCGTCTTCCAATCAAACTTCATAAATATGTCTTGATTATAACAAGATATTTTATTTGGTAGTTATAGACACAAGTTCTCTAGTTATCCAAGTTTTTATCATGATTCAATGATTTCAAAACCGAAGAAGGGTATTGAACCTATCTTGAAAGAATAAGAAGCGCAATTAACTTAAAATATAAGTTTTCCATTAGTTCGATTAGAATTTAGGATAATTCCATCATTCCTATTATAACTTTTTTCGCAAGTAAAAATTATAGGAATTAGTCTATTTTTCCTAAAGAAAATAGACAGGGTTTATCTTTCACAAGTAAAGAACGAACCTTTGTTTATGGTATATGTTGCATTAATACATTAAAAATACTTGCAAAGTTCATTTTTAGTATTTATATAATTAATCCCGTAAAAAGTTAACTACCCATGTTTATATGAATGAACAATTAATTTTTATAAGGGTCTAAGATCTAACTTAATGTTCTACCATTAATACAATTGGTCTACTAGATACGGTAAACTCAAAAGGTAATCAACGAGTGATAATTGCCACATATGAAATTCTTAGTTCAAATGCGGCCAAGGCATCATAATCCGGAATTATGATGTCAAGATCAAGGCAATATTATCCGGAATAATATTGTCAAGTTGGCATTTTCTCCCCATCATATGCCTCGTGTTGAAGGTCTGATAAACCATACTCGATTTAAGTCGTCAAATAGAAAATATGTAATTATATAGTCTCAGGTCTAACCATACGATTATTATATTATCTTGTTTTGCAATTCACCTAAGACTATCTTAGAGTAAAAAACAAACTCAAGTGATTTCGTACTTGGATGACAAATGACTTAATTTAAAGGGTATAATGGTTATGATAAAACAAGTGTACCAAAAAATGTGTACAAGGAAGCATGCATGCATCATTTTAACAATAACATTTTTAAAAAAGTTTCTTTTCGTTTTAATTTCTATGTATTAAAAAGTCCATTTTATTTTATAATCCACAAGTGATTTATAAAATTAGGGTTGACACATAATTAATTTTACAATATTCGAGTATAAGTTAATTTTTACCACGGGATAAGATTAAAGATTAAATTCCCTATGGGAAATAATCAAACCCTAGATAGATACCCCCAGGAGATTTATTCCATTATTTAGTATAGTTACGACATAATTTAATATCGTTAAATTGTTGACGTAAAAAGATTGCACTTGTTCTTCTGTCGTAAGATCCCTTTCGGGAACCAGTAAACCCATGGTTATAGAACGTAGCAAGACAATAATTGTACATATGTATTGCATCTCGATCGAGCAAATTGTACATATCAAGTACATATACAATAAGCAAATAATCTACAATAAATTATTATTTTGAATGTTTTTAGTACATATTATTAATTTTCAAAAATCAATTTTACATATATATAAAACGTCACAAATATATATAAGCAAAACCAAATCAAAACAATTAATCATACTGAAAATAGTAGACATTTATGCACATAAACGATCAAATCACGCCAAATAATTAGACAAGCCAATCACCAAAATAAAACCCCCTACTTGTGGTCGGAATCATTCTAGAACATGTGGTAAACATACATCGATAAATCGATTGCAAAGGTCACTATACCTGGTATATACAAGAAAACTGCAAAGCTGATTGAACATAATTTCCGACTTTAAACCATGATCCGACAAGGACAAAGTCTTCCCCGCTTTTTGCACTAAGCAGAAAAGTTTTTGGTATTAGAGTTGTGAACTCCCAAAAAAACTTGTATGGTCTAAATCCTTAATGGTAGTCGGGAAACTAATTTTTAGTGAATGAAGGTCAAGCATTAAGCACTAAAAAACAATCAATCAAGCATGCAAATTCAAGGCGTATCGAGGTTTTAGCATCAAAAGGAATTTATCACATTAACAAGAATGCATAAAAGATATATTAAGCTTATGAACTATGATTTATATGCACGTAAAAATATAGTTATCAATTTAGACAATTAAATAAGCAACAATAAGTCAAATAACGCGAATTATAAACCAAGTTACATAATAAGCGTGTATAATCATGTAAAAACTCCATAATTTTTTTTCCATATTTTTAGTGACTCTTAAGAGTCTTTATTATCCCAAAAATAAAACCCTAACTGGGTCACACATAAAAGCAAGAAAAACATCACAAATATGCGTCTTAAAGCGTTTTATATGTTTTTTGTAATTATATAACTATATGAACAGCTAGTGATGCCACTATTGGAATTGGTTATCTAATAAGCTATTATTATATTAATAATACATGAGTGAACACAGCGGACAATAAACGCATATAGCATATATAATTAACATAAAAGTAAGCAAGGAAATGTGTAGCTTTTAGCAAAATAAGTTATTGAATAACGAAGCTAGTGATCACGTATGTGTGATCATTGAGATTCATAAAACCCAACCAAATTACTAAAGTAAGTAACCTCTACATGTATCCACACTAAACGTCAACCGATGTTACCCGAATGTTAGTTCCAAGACTAATGATTTATCAAGAACCGAGTTCTCAGTATACTAAGAAAACCCAAATGCAAAATCCCTTACTTAGGAACTTTTTGGATCAGCTCAAGGAGAGAAGAAAAAAGAGAATGAGATGAGTGAAAGTGATTTCCCAAGGCATGTATTTATAGTGTGAAAACTAGGGCTACATGTCTTACGGAAAAAGTTACCTTAAACTTTCACTAAACCCATTCCCCCTTTGATCCTTACTTTGGCTGGCCCCCTTAAGCATAAAATGACCCCACAAGTTTGACTTTTTGAATTATTTAATTACTATGTACATTACATATTAATTAAGGGGTTAACGGTTAATTATTCGTAAATGAACAAATTAACGAATGTCAAGTATTATTGTTAGATTATTAATATATAAAATAAATATACACTTATATTATTATATATACTAATAGGGTAGTATATATGTGTATATGTGTGTGACCCTATAGGCTCATGTATTTCTAGACGTATAAATATATGTATGACATGAGCACTTCCCAACACTTACACACTTTCAAAAACACTTTTTCCCTCCCCTTATAACCCTCTAAAACCGGCCCTTCCTAAAGAAGTAGTCAAGCCACCACTTTCCAATCTCATTTCTCCCAAACACCACAATCATGCTAAGTATAAAGCCACCAAGCAAGATTACTCCCCCCTTATTATCACTCTCAAAACTCATGGCTCAAAGGATCTATCTCCCTTCCCCATTTAGTTTTTCCCTTCTAGTGTAACAAGACCAAGACTTAGTAAATATGCTCCTTGACCCTCCCCTCATCTCTTGCTATAAAATGGACCCCTATTCACCCACATAATACATACAAAAACATACTCAATCACTCTATTTTTAGCTGGTCTCAAGAAGCAATAACAAGGGTTAAGGGTTTGCTAAGGGTTTTAAATGATTGTTAGGGTCTTGGTCGTATATTTATAGGGTTTTATAACTTTCTAGTTGGTCTAAGCTCACTTCACCATCATCATAGTCACCATATTTCATGTAAGTGTCTCACAGAACTCATTTCACTCTTATTTTGCATATCATGCATGGTTTTCATATAATCCAACTAGATTTGTTATGTTAAAAATCAATTTAAACATTGCTTTAATTTTAGGGGTTTCTATTCTAGAAATTTAGGTTACATGTGAGGAAGTTTTAACTATCTTACTAAATGCTTTTGGTAATTCTCTTTTAACCCAAAGATACTTGAATGTATTAGGAATATTTTCCACCTAGAATTTATGATTTATGGAGGTGGTTTGGTATTTTAAAATGAATTTATGCAAACAAGTGTCCATCGGGTTTAGTTGTTGACAGACGTGTCTTGTAACAATAGTTTAGAGGTCTAAAACTTTGAATTGTGATGTGAGGCTATAGTGGTTTGAAATCTAAGTCATAGACCTAAATCTCATCGTTTCATTAAACTTCATTAAGAATTGAGTGAGTTATGGCCTTCTAAAGTAGGGTTAAGATTTCTTGCAGAATATGCTTTTGGAGCTTAACAAGAAAAGTTTATGTTTGGCCTTTTTCCTTAACGGATCTTACTTGTAAAACTTTATAAAACTCTAACACAAATTTATATGGGTGATATTAATTTTCAAAAGTCATGTCCATAGAGCATAACATTGTGACCTTAAGGCATCTTAATTTATTTAGGCCGCGGTTAGGTTGACCTATACGTCAAGTTTGTTCTTTTATCTCGTTACTTTTGCGTGTTAAGTTGAGTTTCTTAGCCCCTTTTTTAGGGGAAATGATGCTCAAAACATTTTATACTTTTTTGTTATGCTATACTGTTTTTCATACTTTTTGGACACAATGTGCGTTTGTATTGCAATATGTGTTTATTGTGTTACTCGTTATTCTTTCACAACTGTTTGACTTTAGGTTGGAGCCAACATAGAGGTATTAATAGTATTGTTGAGTTGAAGCCCCACCCTTATAGTTGGTATACTTGTCATTTAGAGCAACTTTAGTCCCCTGGATTCTTGACCTTGGGTGATTATAATACGACCTACTTTGTGGTTCGTACTGTGTGGTTTGTGTCATGAGGTTTAGTTGTTCCATTATGTGTTACATTAAGTTCTTACATACATCAATCACACATATGTCCTACTCGTACTTCACAACAATATTTATGTTATACTAAACCTACGAACTCACCATTCCTTTGTTAACACTTTTGAGCATCATTTTTAAGTAATACTAATGCTTAAGGAGTTAAGAAGTACATGATTTTAGTGAGACCACTAAGGAGGCCTTATGTAGAATTCAGACTATTGCGCTTTGTGACTATTAGATTTATTATCGTTTATTGCACCTAGTTTACCCGTTAGTAGACATATTTTGTTCTAGACTTGTCCTGAGTTGTGGAACTTAAACCCTATCTTTGTACTTAACTATGTTGTTGTTAAATGACTAATCATGACACAAGTTTTCTTATCGGTCGAGCGAAGTCATGATACGTATATATTCATACATAATTTCTCTATTATATATATAGCAATGTGTTATGACGATTCTGTCTGTCACACTTCGTGTTTTCACCTTAGACAGGATGTGACACATGTAGACACACATGATTGGTCGGGTCTTGAGCCTAATGGCACACATACTAAAACTGGGTAACGTTTTTATTTTAAGGGAGGTTTCCATGATCGATTCAGGGTTATTTATGCCAACATTATTCAAATTTGAAACCTATTACATTTAACATTTATAGTCACAAATATTTTCTAACTTCGTCTTCTTTCTTTTGACCTTCTAACCGGCTGAGTTATCAATCCATATATTACCATTTGTTTTTCATTTGATAAAGTATAAGTGAGGGAATATCGACTATCGTCGTCATAAAAATGTACAATTTGACTAATATCGACGTATTTTCTAATTTGATATTATTCTGCTACTTTACCAAGTTACACACAGGGACGGAACCAAGAAGTTCTCGCAGGTTCCCGGGAACCTCATGGATTTTTTACATGCAGTGTTAATTTTTGTAAAAAACATCGATTTTTCCTAAAGTCATCTTAAATGCACAAGGTCCATCGAAATGTGTTTCTAGTATTACGATTAAAAAAAATATGTGCACCCGGTCATATTTGGTCATAGTTCCGTCCCTATATACACATATGTTTCAAACCAGTTTTTGTAATCAAGATACCACTTATTCGTTTTTCTTTGGGTAAAATAACGACTAATGTTGCATTGACAGAAATGTATGCTTAGTTTTTAAAGAACTTGCAAATTCACTAAGTTTATACTATATGTGAAAAGACTAACTTATAACAACCCATAATTTTTATCACTGTAATTTCCACTTATATTATATTAAGTACTACTTTTTCACAGAAATATTTTTTGCTTTATTCCATCCATTATGTAACATAACTTACATAACTCAAGTAAACCGAGCCCTAAACCAAACCTGACACCCTTATTTCATTTTAAACCTCAATCTAAACTCGAAACCTAAATCCTAAACCCTAATATTAATCCTAACCTAAATCCTAGACTCTAATCTATCCTTAAACCCTAACCCTAATAAAAAGCCTAAACCCTAACCCGAGCTAGATTTGAACCCGCACCCCTTTTTCTTCATTTTTACCCACATTTAACCAAAACTAATAACCAAACTCCTCTATGACTAAGCTACTACCAGCTTACAAGCACCTTAAACCCATCTCTTGGTCACCAAGCAAGCTACATCACCACCTTGTGGCTTCATTTTAGCCGCGACCTCCAAACAGCCCCTACCTCTTCATGGCTAGTTTCTATATTATATTACTCACCTCCTAGCTGATCCTTGTCACCCTCTACATGTCCTAAACTTAGCCTCTAAGTTTTCTTGCTCACCAAGGCCATTCGCACCTTATAAAAGGGCGTACACCCCTCACTTCTAACTCACACCTTCATTCTTAATTCTCTCTATCTAATAAGGTTCTAAGCTGATCAAGGAAGCCAATACAACAAGTACAAAAGTGAAACCAAGAAAGCAAGAGAAACAGAGTCCTCAAAGCCAATCCTAGGCGTACGCACCATAAAGACCCATTTCGACCCATTTTTCAACCCGTAAGCTCAAATTCTCATTCAATAAGCTACCATTCTATTTTATAACTCTTATACGGTCTTAATAATCATATATGAACTCATATTAAAAAGCTTTGATCAAAAACCTAGGCGTTTTTATTTAAAAACCCTAAAACGACCCGTTTTGATTTCTAGCTTAACGAATCCTTTTTCTAAAACTTTTGTTACGTTAAAACATCTTATTTTAGCTTATATTGATAAGCTATAACCTAAAAATATCAATTGGAGTCTTAAAATAAGCTTGCATGGCTTTTTGGACTAAAACCGTAACGTATTTTCCATGCAAGGGGTATCTATCGTAAATTTTGGAAATTAACAAGTACAAGGGCTGAAAATGTCATTTTATTAAATTTATAACCATAAGGACTTATTTTTGCCAAGTTCTAAAGTTAAAGGATTATTTTATATAAATTATATATATAAAGGACTAAATCCTTAAAAGTTACAAATCAAGGGTATTTATTGCCAGTTTTGCAAACTTAAAAATATGAATTATAATATTTTTATATAAATTATAAAAATATTATAAAACTCAATTTTATTTAAATCCCGATACATTTTTTCGACCGACGCATTATAAAATAATTACGTTATATGTTTTACGTAATTTATCATCGACTAGCTTTTGAAGAAACTTAAAACCTTATCGTATCACGTTACTAGAGAATTTCATGTGAAGGGATTCCATTTGAGTATTCATTTTGATGAGTTTACTGGGTTTATGATTTAAAGTACCCTGACTCCTCAAACGATACCACATGGCCTCTGGATTATGATAGCCCGAACACTGATACACTATATCCATAAATTAATATGATAAAACATTATGAAGATTTGACAATCAAACTAAGACTCGACATATTACTTCAGGTTGCGTGACAAAGCCATTACTTTCACTTGATATACTTTTGCTATCAATCAGATTTCCCTGTACTGTTAAGGTGAGTTCGTAGCCTCGCTTTTAAATATTTTGAATGCTTTACAAACCCGCGAAGGGGATACATGCTTGTTCATAAACTCTTTTACATACTCGTTTATTTTATAACAATGTGATACTTTTCAAAGACTTAGTGAGTTCATAGTCTCACTTTTACATGTTTTCTAAATCCCGTAGGGGATTCATGCTATAAACTATGAATAAAAGTGTTTTTCCAACTATATGCTATCCTGAAATATTATTGCCTAAGTTACCTCCTTTCTCCCGTAAGATATTCTAGTATCTCTTGGGGTAATAGCTCCCAGTATCTCTTTGGGCAATAGCTCTCAGTATCTCTTTGGGTAATAGCTCCCACGATCTCTTTATAGCTCCCAGTATCTCTTTGGGTAATAGCTCCCAGTATCTCTTTGGGTAGTAGCTCCCAGTATGTCTTCGGATAGAGGCTCCCGGTTCTATTGAGTTTAAATATGTGATTCATGAGCTTAGGGCAATAATACTGTTTTCCATGATAATACTGTTTTCCATGATAATTGTACTCATTGCATTCATTACACTTATGGGTGTATAACAATGTAACCTACTATTAAACTTGTACTCAACTATTATAACTGAAAACTTATGAATTTCACTCAACCTTTGTGTTGACCCTTTTAGCATGTTTATCTCAGGTAATTGAGCAACCTATGACATGGAGTGGCACGGACTTGAAGATGGCTAAACTGTTATCATTCATACTTTATGTTTTAAGATTTTCCGACCTCCTTTGTAAAACTCTGATATGATA
>BQNB010021244.1:0-20253 GCA_026074375.1 Tanacetum coccineum | reverse complement strand
CTAAACATTACTTGATTTATTGAATCACTACTTGGATTTCAGAACTAATACTTTTAAATGTTGTAACGCTACTTTTCTTTCAAAAATATTACTTGAATTATTGCAACACTGCTTTTACTTAAACCTATGAATTCACCAACATTATTGTTGACGTTTTTGTATGTATTTTCTTAGGTTATATCTTGTTAGCTGAGCTTTGGGAGCATTCGAGACGCGTGGATATCAACAAAACTCAAGGACTCAGTTTTCTTCATATTCGATAACTTTTTAACTTCAAGTATACAAAATGATTCAAGTTTGAACTCTTGTAACCTTGTTAAATTATAAATTATTAGAACCTGATTTTACTCTGAAAATTTTAATCGAATGTGACATTTTATTAAATGTCTCTTTTGAGGTCGTTTTTTGTAACTTGTACTTTATACTATGAAGTATCACCCCAAAGTGGTATTCCGCTGCTTCATTGTGATTTTGGGGATGTTACAGGTACACACAAGAAGAAGGGATTGACTATGATAAAGTCTTTGCCCTTGTTGCAAGAATTGAAGCAATTGGGCTATTTTTAGCTTATGCTTCATTTAAAGATTTTATGGTGTATCAAATAGATGTAAAAAGTGCTTTTCTTTATGGAAAGATTGAAGAAGAGGTGTATGTATGTTAACCACTAGGATTTGAAGATCCAGACTTTCCTGATAGAGTGTACAAGGTTGAAAAAGCACTGTATGGACTACATCAAGCTCCTAGAGCTTGGTATGAAACCTTGTCAACATATTTGTTGGACAATAAGTTTCAAAGAGGGAAAATTGACAAAACCTAATTCATCAAAAGGTATAAAGGTGATTTTTTGCTGGTCCAAGTGTATGTGGATAATATCATCTTTGGTTCAACAAAGAAGAAGCTGTGCAATGCATTTGAGAAGTTGATGCATGAGAAATTTTAGATGAGTTCTATGGGAGAACTTACATTATTTTTGTTACTACAAATGCAGCAGAAGAAGGATGACATATTTATTAGTCAAGATAAATATGTTGGTGAAATTCTAAAGAAATTTAGGTTTACTAAAGTCAAGAGTGCAAGCACACCAATGGAAACTCAAAAGCCTCTGCTCAAAGATGAAGATGGTGAAGAAGTGGATGTTCATATGTATAGGTCAATGATTGGTTCATTGATGTATCTTACATCTTCAAGACCTGAAATCATGTTTACAATATGTGCCTGTGCTAGATACCAAGTCAATCCAAAGGTTTCACATCTTTATGCTGTGAAAAGGATTTTTAGGTCCTTAAAAGGTCAACCAAAATTAGGCCTTTGGTATCCAAAAGATTCTTCTTTTGATTTGGTAGCATACAATATAACAACCCGTATTTTTCCAGTATTTCATCCATGTAATATCTACTTACTATATTAAATACTACGTTTTCACGGGAATAAATTTTCGTTTCATTCCATTCCATTACGTAACATAGTTTACATAACTAAAGTAAACGAGCTCACGCAACCTACCTATTCCATCTCTATCTATGATTATATCAAGCAAACATCATAATATGTCAAGTCAATAATCTATTACTCTCTATATCATATTTAACGTAGCTTTCATGATGTTATTATCAAATGAACATAAACCGTTAACGTTTATGTCTAAACCCTAATTTTATGTAATGTATACACTTAAAATAAATGTACAAGAAATCAAGGAATATGTATAAGTATCATAACATCTCATTTGAATAACTTTTCCTTCCAAAATAAGGTACAACTCTTTTAATGCACAATGTACAAGCTTATTAAGCACGAATTCAAAAATAGTCGTTTACCTCCATTTTTCTAAGGAATTCGTACAAGCTACTTTAGCACAAGATGCAAGCTCACTATACACGAAATTTACATCATATTTTTCCTTCATTACATTCAATGTACACGATTTAAAAATCCTAAAACCCTAAACCGAATACTAGCAAACCTGACACCCCTTTAAACCTTATTTTAACCTAGATATAAACTCAAAACACTAATCCTAAACCTTAACCCTATCCCTAACCCTAATCCTAAACCTTATTCACCCTTGAACCCCAACCCTAATTCATTTTTAAAACCCTAAACCCTAACTGAGCCCTAAACCAAACCCGACACCCTTATTTCATTTTAAACCTCAATCTAAGCTCGAAACCTAAATCCTAAACCCTAATATTAATCCTAACCTAAATCCTAGACCCTAATCTAACCTTAAACCCTAACTCTAATTCAAAATAAAAACCCTAAACCCTAACCCGAGCTAGATTTGAACCCGCACCCCTTTTTCTTCATTTTTACCCACTTTTAACCCAAACTAATAACCAAGCTCCTCTATGACAAAGCTACTACCTCCCCTTAAGCAGCTTACAAGCACCTTAAAACCATCTCTTGGTCACCAAGCAAGCTACATCACCACCTTGTAGCTTCATTTCAGCCGCGACCTCCAAACAGCCCCCACCTCTTCATGGCTAGTTTCTATCTTATATTACTTACCTCCTAGCAGATCCTTGTCACCCTCTACATGTCCTAAACTTAGCCTCCAAGTTTTCTTGCTCACCAAGGCCATTCGCACCCTATAAAAGGGCGTACACCCCTCACTTCTAACTCACACCTTCATTCTCAATTCTCTCTATCTAATAAGGTTCTAAGCTGATCAAGGAAGCCAAAAGAATTCCCAAGTACAAAAGTAAAGCCAAGAAGGCAAGAGAAATGAAGTCCTTGAAGCCAATCCTAGGTGTACGCACCATAAAGACCTATTTCGACCCATTTTTCAACCTGTAAGCTCAAATTCTCATTCAATAAGCTATCATTCTGTTTTATAACTCTTATAAGGTCTTATAAGGTTTTATTTAAAAACCCTAAAATGACCCGTTTTGATTTCTAGCTTAAAGAATCCTTTTTCTAAACTTTTGTTATGTTAAAACATCTTGTTTTAGCATATATTGATAAGCTATAACCTGCAAATATCAATTGGAGTCTTAAAATAAGCTTGCATGGCTTTTTGGACAAAAACCGTAACGTATTTTCCATGCAAGGGGTATATATCGTAAATTTTGGAAATTAACAAGTACAAGGGCTGAAAATGTCATTTTATTAAAGTTATAACCATAAGGACTTATTTTGCCATGTTTCAAAGTTAAAGGTTTAAATTATACATACTTTATATATAAAGGACTAAACTTGTAAATGTTTATAAACCAGGGGTATATATTGCCAATTTTGCAAAATTATAAAATATTATAATTTTATATTAATTATAAAAATATAAATAAATTATTCTAGCTTTTGAAGAAACTTAAATCTATAGTGTATCACATTATTAGGGAGCTTCATGTAAGGGGTTTTCATTTGGGTTTACGTTTTGACGAGTTTGCTGGATTTACGATTTAAAGTGTCCTGGCTCCTCAAACGTTTACTACATGACCTCTGAATTATGATGGCCCAAACAATGATACGATATTTCCATAATAAATCCAATCAAAATGATATTTCATTATGACATAAAACATATCCAATCAAACTAAGATTTGACATATTACTTCAGGTTGCGTAAAAAGCCGTTACTTTCACTTGATATACTTTTGCCTTCAATCAGATTTCCCTGTACTGTTAAGGTGAGTTTGTAGCCTAGCTTCTAAATCTTTTGAATACTTTATAAACTCACGAAGGGGATACATGCTTGTTCACAAACTCTTTTATATACTCGTTTATTTTATAACAATGTGATACTTTTCAAAGACTTAGTGAGTTCATAGTTCAACTTTTACATGTTTTCTAAATCTCGTAGGGGATTCATGCTATAAACTATGAATACAAGTGTTTTTCCAACTATATGATATCCTAAAATATTATTGCCTAAGTTACATCCATTTTCTTATAAGATATCCCAGTCTCTCTTTGGGTAATAGCTCCCAGTATCTCTTTGGGTAATAGCTCCCAGTATCTCTTTGGGTAATAGCTCCCAGTATCTTTTTGGGTAATAGATCCTAGTATCTCTTTGGGTGGTAGCTCCTAGTATGTCTTCGGATAGAGGCTCCCGGTTCTATTGAGTTTAAATATGTGATTCATGAGCTTAGGGCAATAATACTATTTTCCATAATAATATTGTTTTCCATGATAATACTGTTTTCCATGATAATACTGTTTTCCATGATAATACTGTTTTCCATAATAATTGTACTCATTGCAATTATTACACTTATGGGTGTATAACAACGTAACCCACTATTAAACGTGTACTTTATTATTATAACTAAAAAACCTATGAATTTCACTCAACCTTTGTGTTGACCCTTTTAGCATGTTTATCTCAGGTAATTGAGCAACCTATGGCACGGAGTGACACAGACTTGAAGATGGCTAAACTGTTATCATTCAAACTTTATGTTTCTAGATTTTGGGACCTCCTTTGTAAAACTCTGATATGATATTGAATGATAACTAAATTTTCCAAAATATCTCTTTTGAGTCGTTTTCTATGATTATGTCTGTTGATCCATGAAGTAATACCCTAGATTAGCTTCCGCTGCTATATGTAAAAAATGGGGGTGTTACATATTGGTATCAGAGCTCATGGTTATAGAGAACAAGGGTAAAACCTAAACTATTACTACTTTTTCTATCCAAGAAAGTCCTCCGTGCCGCTACATTTCCCCGAATAGTGTATGTAAGAGATTTGCGTAGCAGATAATACAAAATTATTATACTATTATATAAATAACTTATGTTATTTCCACTGGGTTGTTATACAGTAATGTCTTCATACACCCACCCTTCTATCCCTTCTGATTACGATATGAAAGATGATTTTTCCTCTACAAATGCTCCTAACTATACCCCGACTTCACCGTACTATTCCTGAGATTTCTTTCCTCCCGAGGATATTTCACCAACTAAAGACACTGAGACTCCTATTGAATAACCCATTCCAGTATCTCCATCTTTAGCAGTAGGATCTTCATCATCGGTTAGGTCAACTACACCACCACTAAACTATCCCTTTGATGAGTCTATCTTTACAGAGTTAGATAACTCATTATGGATCATACCGCGACCACTGGGAAGTGAACCAGTCCCCGAGGAACCTGATGAGTCAGATACTTGTTATAATGTTCATCTCTGAAAATAATCATTGAGGATATCCAGGTTCAAGAGTCTTCTAAACAAGATCTAAGAACTCAAAAACAACAAGGGAGAACCACCAGATTAGATCTGTGTCATTTACAGCTCTCTAGAATCCAACCACTAGATGTATGAATAATGACACTTGTCAAATTTTGCTAGGTAAATTTTATAGACAAGTTATTTATATAGTGGTGATTTCGTTATACCTCGTTGTTTCATAATACCAATTGTGTATGTCAAAATTATATATCCTATATCCTATAGTATGATGACTTATATCTTTATCCGGGATTACTATGATTCTCTTACCATTTGATTTTCTCAAACCTTTGTACCTATAAACACTAAACCTTCTATTGGATCACTCACTCCATTATCTCTATATCTATCTCTAGAAGTCTTAAATTCCAAAATTTTCTGTTATATCCTGCAATGTAATATCAAAGAATGATCACAAGTCTTTGTATTATAATTTTCATACCTTAACTTGTGATATAACTATATCATTTTAGGGGTTCTAATTCTATGTTGTCTTGTATATATTAATAGATGCCTCCCAAGAGAACATCAACATTTGAAACACCAACTATGACTCAGGCTGCCATCCAGCAACTGATTGCTGATGGTATTGTTGTAGCTTTGGAAGCACAGGCTGCTACCATGGCAAATACCAATAGGAATGTAATAAGTAACTACAAAGGGTTTATGAGTTGTCAACCTTCCTATTTCAATGGTACGGAAGGATCTGTTGGCCTCATCCGCTAGTTTGAACGTACATTGGAATCAGTATTTTCTCGTAGCAAGTGTGCTAAGGAAGACAGAGTGACATTTGCTACTAATACTCTAACTGATGATGCCTTGTCCTGGTGGAATGCATACGCCAAACCTATTAGGATAGAACAACCCAACAGGATCATCTAGACCGAATTGAAAAGGCTCTTGACCAATAAGTATTTCCCTTGAACTGAAGTCAAGAAAATGGAAGACAAATTTTACAACTTGGCTGTGAAAGGAAATGATCTCAAAACTTACATTAGAAGATTTCAGGAATTAGCAGTCTTATGCCCAAACATGGTACCAAACACCGAGAAGCTTATGGAAGTCTTTATCGGGGGATTACCCAAAAGTATTGAAGGAAATGTTACCGCTTCAAAGCCTCAAACTCTGGAGGAAGCCATTACCATAACCCAGAGGTTGATGGAGCAACTAATAAAACACAATTCTACACAAGATACCAATGATCACAAACGAAAGTTTGAGGATAGAAGAAACACCAACGACAACAACAACTACCCCAACAATCACAACAACGATAACTATCAAAATAACCACAATAATCACAACCATAACAATGATTACCACCAACAGCAGAATAGAAGGCAAGAAACTATCAGAACTTATGCTGCCACCCCAACGGAGAACAAAAGGTATACTGAAAACAAAAGGTACCATGTAAACCTTCCTTTGTGTACAAGATGCACCCTGCATCACATAGGAGTTTGCAATGTCAAGTGTCAGACTTGCAACAAAGTAGGTCATCTGACTAGGGACTGCAAAAACTAAGGACTTCTATTTCCAAACCATCACTGCATCACTTAAGTAAATCTCAGGATGAGATTTCTGTAAGGTTGGAGGACTATAAAAACCCGTAATTTTCCATTATTTCATCCATGTAATATCTACTTACTATATTAAGTACTACTTTTTCACGGGAATAAATTTTCGTTTCATTCCATTCCATTACGTAACATAGTTTACATAACTAAAGTAAACGAGCTCACGCAACCTACCTATACCATCTATATCTATGATTATATTAAGCAAACATCATAACATATCAAGTTAATAATGTATTACTCTCTATATCATATTTAACGTAGCTTTTACGACGTTATTATAAAATGAACATAAACCGTTAACGTTTATGTTTGAACCCTAATTTTATGTAATGTATACATTCAAAATAAATGTACAAGCAATCAAGGCATATGTATAAGTATCATAACATCTCATTTGAATAACTTTTCCCTCCAAAATAGGGTACAACTCTTTTAATACATAATGTACAAGCTTATTAAGCACGAATTCAAAAATAGCCGTTTTACCTCCATTTTTTCTAAGGAATTCATACAAACTACTTTAGCACAAGATGCATGCTCACTATACGCGACATTTACATCATATTTTTCCTTCATTACATTCAATGTACATGATTTAAAAATTCTAAAACCCTAGAACCTAAAACCGAATACTAGCAAACCCGACATCCCTTTAAACCTTATTTTAACCTAGATATAAACTCAAAACAATAATACTAAACCTTAAACCTATTCCTAACCCTAATCCTAAACCTTAATCACCCTTGAATCCCAACCCTAATTCATTTTTGAAACCCTAAACCCTAACCGAGCCCTAAACCAAACCCGACACCCTTATTACATTTTAAACCTCAATCTAAACTCAAAACCTAAATCCTAAACCCTAAACCCTAATATTAATCCTAACATAAATCCTAGACCCTAATCTATCCTTAAACCCTAACCCTAATTTAAAATAAAAACCCTAAACCCTAACCCGAGCTAGATTTGAACCCGCACCCCTTTTTCTTTATTTTTACCCACTTTTAACCAAAACTAATAACCAAGCTCCTCTATAACTAAGCTACTACCTTCCTTAAGCAGCTTACAAGTTGCTTAAACCCATCTCTTGGTCACCAAGCAAGCTACATCACCACCTTGTGGCTTCATTTTAGCCGCGACCTCTAAACAGCCCCCACCTCTTCATGGCTAGTTTCTAGCTTATATTACTCACCTCCTAGCTGATCCTTGTCACCCTCTACATGTCCTAAATTTAGCCTCCAAGTTTTCTTGCTCACTAAGGCCATTCACACCATATAAAAGGGCGTACACCCCTCACTTCTAACTCACATCTTCATTCTCAATTCTCTCTATCTAATAAGGTTCTAAGCTGATCAAAGAAGCCAAGAGAATTCCCAAGTATATAAGTGAAGCCAAGATAGCAAGAGAAACGAAGTCCTTGAAGCCAATCCTAGGCGTACGCACCATAAAGACCCATTTTGACCCATTTTTCAACCCGTAAGCTCGAATTCTCGTTCAATAAGCTATCATTCTATTTTTTTAACTCTTATAAGGTCTTAATAATCATATATGAACTCATATTAAAAAGCTTTGATAAAAAAACCTAGGCATTTTTATTTAAAAACCCTAAAATGACCCATTTTGCTTTCTAGCTTAACGAATCCTTTTTCTAAACTTTCGTTACATTAAAACATCTTATTTTAGCTTATATTGATAAGCTATAACCTAAAAATATCAATTGGAGTCTTAAAATAAGTTTGCATGGCTTTTTTGACTACAACCGTAACATATTTTCCATGCAAGGGGTATATATCATAAATTTTGGAAATTAACAAGTACAAGGGCTGAAAATGTCATTTTATTAAAGTTATAACCATAAGGACTTATTTTGCCATGTTTCAAAGTTAAAGGTTTAAATTATATATACTTTATATATAAAGGACTAAACTTGTAAAAGTTTATAAACTAGGGGTATATATTGCCAATTTTGCAAACTTATAAAATATTATATTTTTATCTTAATTATAAAAATATATATAAATTATTCTAGCTTTTGAAGAAACTTAAAACTATAGTGTATCACATTACTAGGGAGCTTCATGTAAGGGGTTTTCATTTGGGTATACGTTTTGACGAGTTTGCTGGATTTGCGATTTAAAGTATCCTGGCTCCTTAAACGTTTACTACATGACCTCTGAATTATGATGGCCCAAATAGTGATACGATATTTCCGCAATAAATCCAATCAAAGTGATATTTCATTATGACATAAAACATATCCAATCAAACTAAGACTTAACATATTACTTCAGGTTGCGTAACAAAGCCGTTACTTTCACTTGATATACTTTTTCCATCAATCAGATTTCCCTGTACTATTAAGGTGCGTTCGTAGCCTCGCTTTGAAATCTTTTGAATGCTTTATAAACCCGCGAGGGGGATACATGCTTGTTCACAAACTCTTTTATATACTCGTTTATTTTATAACAATGTGATACTTTTCAAAGACTTAGTGAGTTCATAGTTCTACTTTTACATGTTTTCTAAATCCTGTGGGGGATTCATGCTATAAACTATGAATACAAGTGTTTTTCCAACTATATGCTATCCTGAAATATTATTGCCTAAGTTACCTCTATTTTCCCATAAGACATCCCAGTCTCTCTTTGGGTAATAGATCTTAGTATCTCTTTGGGTAATAGCTCCCAATATCTCTTTGGGTCATAGCTCCCAATATCTTTTTGGGTAATAGCTCCTAGTATCTCTTTGGGTGATAGCTCCTAGTATGTCTTCGGATAGAGGCTCCCGGTTCTATTGAGTTTAAATATGTGATTCATGAGCTTAGGGTAATAATACTATTTTCCATAATAATATTGTTTTCCATGATAATACTGTTTTCCATGATAACACTGTTTTCCATAATAATTGTACTCATTGCAATTATTACACTTATGGGTGTGTAACAACGTAACCACTATTAAACTTGTACTCAACTATTATAACTGAAAAACCTATGAATTTCACTCAACCTTTATGTTGACCCTTTTAGCATGTTTATCTCAGGTAATTGGGCAACCTATGGCACGGGGTGGCACAGACTTGAAGATGGCTAAACTGTTATAATTCAAACTTTATGTTTCTAGATTTTAGTCCCTTCTTTGTAAAACTCTGATATGATATTGAATTATAACTAAATTTTCCAAAATGTATCTTTTGAGTCATTTTCTATGATTATGTTTGTTGATCTATGAAGTAATACCCCAGATTAGCTTCCGCTGCTATATGTCAAAAATGGGGGTGTTACATATACGGATAGTGATTATGCTAGAGCAAGCTTGGATATGAAGTCTACAACAGGAGGTTGTCAATTCCTTGGAAGTAGATTAATATCATGGCAATGCAAGAAACAGATAGTGGTTGCAAATTCCACAAAAGAAGCTGAGTATGTAGCTGCTTCAAGTTGCCGTGGACAAGTGTTTTAGATTCAGAATCAACTACTTGATTATGGGTACAATTTAATGCATATCAAGATCTTTATTGACAATAACAGTATTATTTGCATAATTAAAAATCCTAGTTTTCATTAAAAAAACAAAGCATATAGATATTTGACATCATTTTATTAGGGATTGCAATGAAAAGAAGTTGATTCAAATGGTCAAAATCCATATTGACAAGAATGTTGCAGATTTACTTACAAAAGCTTTTGATTTAAGTAGGTTTCAATATTTGATTGCTAGTATTGGAATGCTAAATCCTTAAAATCTTTTATCTCTTTATGTTTTTGTAGAGTTTTGTATTAATTAAAACTGTTATTCATGTCATTAAAAGTTTTTGCTGTTAAGTATAATTAGTGCTGCTAGTTTTACTTAATACTGCTGAGTTTCTACAGTTAGTTATACTTAATACTGTTAGGCATAATTAATACTGTGATTATTGTGAAAATTGCTATAGATTGTGTTTTCTTGGTTTTTGGACTAACATTTTGCAGAAAAAGCAAAGAAAAGTGTTAGATTGATGATGGAAAAGCCGGTTATTAGAGAAAATAAACAAAGAGTTTTGGAGAGAAAAAGAATTGAGAGAATTGGTGAGAATAAAAACAGAAAGAGAGCTGTGTGGAATAAAAATAGACAGAGTGATTTGGTGAGTAAAAGAATTGAGAGAAGTGGTGAGTTGAAAAACAGAAAGAGAGTTGAATATATTAAAAACAGACAGAGTGTTTGGAATGGAATTGGAGTTAATGTTGGTGACTCAAAGTTAATGCTGCTAGGCATAAACTTAATACTGCTGGTAAAAGTTAATGCTGTTACACATAAACTTAATACTGCTGGTGAAAGTTAATGCTGCTAGGCATAAACTTACTACTGCTGGTGAAAATTAATGCTGCTAGGCATAACTTACTACTGCTGGGCGAAAGTTAATGCTGTTGAGGGTATTTTCATAAATACTTCGATTAAGGGTTTCAATCACTCATTTAATCGATTTCATTCACTCATATACTCTCTAATCACAAACCCTAACTCAATTTTATCATTCATCATCAAAACCCATCACAAATGGCGGATCTAAAGTTTGCAGATACTCACAATTTGATCGTGTTTTTGTCTAAACCCGCATAAAGTAAAGGGTTTAAGCAGATAGTAGATTTTCTAAATGTAAATCCTATAAGATATGCACTAACGATCAATCCCACTATATACATTTCATGCATAGAACAGTTCTGGTCTATTGTCAATGACAAAATTTTCAATGGGGAAGTGCAGTTACATGCCCTAGTGGATAGAAAGAAGATAATCATAACTGAATCAACTGTGAGAAGAGATCTTCAACTAGAAGATGTTGAAGGTGTTGATTGTCAACCCAATTCTACCATCTTTGAACATCTTACAGTGATGAGGTATGCGAAAATTTCATAGAAGCTTACTTTCTATAAGGCATTCTTTTCCCCTATAATGGAAATTTCTGATTCATACTATTTTATAATGCCTAAGTTCTAAGACTACTGCATGTAATGAGTTTAGTAGCACTATGACATCTGCAATTATCTGTTTAGCTACAAACCAGAAGTTTAACTTTTCAAAATACATTTTTGAAAGTATGGTGAAGAACTTGGATAATGTGGGTAAATTTTTGATGTATCCAAGGTTTATAAAAGTATTTTTAGATAAACAACTTGAAGGGATGCATACTCACAACAGAATATATATTGCACCCTCTCACACTAAGAAGATATTTGGGAATATGAGAAGGGTAGGGAAAGGTTTTTCTAAAAGGGAAACATTATTATTCCAAACAATAGTGGTACAAGATCAAGAAGAAATGGGTTAAGGTTCAGCAAATTCTACTGATCCCCATCACACACCCACTTTTATTCAACCATCAACATCTCAACCTCAAAAAAAACAAAGAATTAGGAAGCCAAAGAGAAAGGACACTCAGATACCTTAGTCTAGTGGTCCGACTAAACATGTAGTAGATGAGGCTGTCTATAAGGAGTTGGATGACAATTTGGTGAGAGCTGCCACTACTGCTTCTAGCTTAGAAGCAGAGCAGGACAATGGTAACATAGTTAAGACCCAATCCAAGGCAACACCTAATGAATCTTGTTCCCTAGGAACTACTTCAAGTGGTGGTCCCTAGAGCCAAGAAACCATGGGAGATACTATTGCTCAAACTAGGTTTAAGAATGTATATAAACATTCTAATGATCCACTGCTTGCAAGAGGTAACATACTTTGAAGTGGTGAGGATAGTCTGAAACATAATGAATTGATTTAATTATGTACCAATTTACAAACAAGAGTTCTTGATTTAGAAAAGACAAAGACCACACAAGCTGAAGAGATTGTTAGTTTAAAGAGGAGGGTCAAGAAGCTTAAACAAAAAAAGAGATCAAGAACTAATGGGCTTAAAAGGTTATACAAAGTTGGTCTTACATCTAGGGTAGAGTGTTTTGAAGATGATGAAAGTTTAGGTGAGGATGCATCCAAACAGGGGAGGATAAATGCTATTGATGCTGATGAAGACATTACCCTGGTTAATGATCAAGATGATGCTGATATGTTTGATGTGAATACTTTGACTGGTGATGAGGTGTTAGCAGAACAAGAAGTTGCTACTAAAGATGTGAATTTGACTGTTGATGAAGTTACTTTGGCTCAAGCACTTGCTTCTTTGAAAAGTGTAAAACCCAAGGTAAAAGCCAATGTTGTAGAAGAGCCAAGTATACCAGTTAGTACTGCCAGTACAAAGGTTAGTGCTGCTACAACTACAACAACTGCTACAATTCTAACTCCAAGGAAAGGAATTATCATTACTGAGCTGGGTACATCTACAACAACAAAAACAATTTCCTCACAACCATCACAGTCAAAAGTTCAAGACAAAGGCAAAGGAATTATGGCAGAACATAAGAAGCCTTTGAAGAAGAAAGATCAAATCAATTTTGATGAACAAGAAGCTATCATATTACAAGCTGAGTTTGATGAAGAGGAGAGACTTGCAAGAGAGAAAGATGAAGCCAATGTAGCCTTGACTGAAGAATGGGATGATACTCAGGCTAAGGTTGATGCTGATTACCAGTTGGTACAAAGACTGCAAGCTGAAGAACAAGAGTAGTTCACAACTGAACAAAAAGCCACATTGTTTAAAGAACTTCTAGAGCAAATAAGAAAACACATTGCAGCTAAAAGAGCAGAAGAGAAGAGGAACAAACCACTAACCAAAACTGAACAAAAGAAGACCATGATTACCTACCTTAAGAATATGGAAGGTTGGAAGCACAAAGACTTGAAATCTAAAGACTTTGATTCTATTAATGAATTGTTTGACAAAGCTTTCAAAAGGGTAAACATGTTTGTAGATTATAGAACAGACTTGGTGGAAGGTAGTTCAAAGAGAGCAGGAGATGAGCTAGAACAAGAGGTCACTAAAAAGCAAAAGGTGGATGATGTTCAAAAAACAGCTGAAGTGGATAATGATCAAGAAGCAGCTAAGATTAAAGAGGTCATAGAAATTGTTCTTGATAAAGAGGAAGTAGCAATTGATGCTATTCCTTTGGCTACTAAGCCTCCAACCATAGTTGACTGGAAGATTCATAAAGAAGGAAAGAAAAACTATCACCAAATCATCAGAGCTGATGGAAGTTCAAAGATGTACTTAGTCTTCAGTCATATGCTCAAAAGCTTTGACATGGAAGATTTTGAAACTCTATGGAAATTGGTAAAAGCTAAATATGGATCAACAAGACCAGTGGAGGACTTAGATTTGATTCTATAGGGAGATTTAAAGACAATGTTTGAACCACATGTTGAAGACAGAGTCTGGAGGAATCAACATGATTACAGAGTGTTAGATTGGAAACTATATGAGTCATGTAGAGTTCATTCCTTAAGGATACAACATATGCACATTCACATGCTGGTAGAAAAGATATATCCCCTTACAGCTGCTACAATTACTGGTATGTTAAACAAGAAGCTTCAATGTGATTATTTCAGTGAAATGGCATATCAGCTTCTTAAACTTCTCACAAAACAGCTTAAGAATCAATGAAGTGTTTGGAAGCATCCTCCTGGTGATTAATAAAGATTTCAATGAAGAAACTTGATGATTTTGGAGATAAATATTAAGTTTAAGGGAGGATTGTTAGGATTAAAAGCTTTTTGATGTTGTTTAGAATTACTATTGTTCTTATTGATGTTAATGCTGCTCAGTCAAAGTTAGTACTGCTGTAGAATTTCAATGAAAATTATTCTAAGTGTTTAAGACTACTGGTGAAGTTACAACTGTCAGTACAAAGCTACTACTTCTAGAGGAAGTTACTACTGCTAGAGGAAGTTACTATTGTTAGAGGAAGTTACTACTGCTAGAGGAAGTTACTACTGCTAGTGGAAGTTAAGACTGCTCAGAGACTTAGAAGAAAAACTGCTAAGTAGTTAGTACTGCTAGTACAAAAGTTACTACTGCTAGTGTAAAGTTACTACTGCTGAAGGAGTTAATGCTGCCAGTGAAGAAGTTAGTACTACTGAGTTAGTTAGTACTGCTTATGTGATTTATATGAGATATTTTGGTAAAAGATATGTATAAGTTATTTATTTAAAAGAATTGATATACTTAGGAAAGTATTGTAAGCCGTTTAGGACTCCTTGGTGTATAAAAGGAGGTCCTAGGGCATAGAGTTTGATACCAGTATCAAAAACAATCATATACAGAAAAATATACAAAGTCGTATAGTTCATAGCTTCAAGGTCTTTGTAACCCTAATACTTTGAGAGTATGCGTATTATTTGCTTAATAATATTAGAGCTTTTATGTTTTGTTGAATTCATTATGTTTTACTGTTCCATTAAAAATTCTTCTTATTAAAGATTAGATTTCGCATAATCTTTAATACGTTCACACAAAGTTTCTACTATAGTTGTGTGATATTTATCTAATATAACTAAACCTTAAACAAGCTTAAGGAATTCAATCTATAGAAGTGTTAAAGTGGGACCAACAGTTCTTAAATAAAATGTTAAATAATTCATTAAAAAATTTTAATAAATAAATATTAATAATTAAATATAATTTAATTATTATCGTGTCGGTACACGTTGTGTGCGGTTTTTACAATTAACGAGATATTTTCTCGTTTGTAAGTCAAATAAATTTGAAAAATAAATTTGTAATTGAGAGATAAGTAATAATAAATATGATTTATTATTTAAACACGTTTCAAAAAATTACCGGCTACGCGGTAATCGTTTTTATGCGACAGTAAAAGGTCAAAAGTTAAAAAGTCAAGTCAGACCCAAAAAGTCAAAGAGTAAAATAGTAATTTAAAGTTCTGAAAATTGTCAGGTGTTACGGTACCCACCCCTTAAAGGAATCCCGTCCCAGGATTCGATTTGTGTTAATCGATTGTGTGACCAAAAAAAGATTTAAGATTTAATAAACCGGTTTAAAACATGTCGTGTTGAATAGCTTCATTCAGCAATAACTTGATGTTATTGACACTTTCTTATCTAACATAAATTTGGGCTAGGTTTGACCAGGATATATAGCTCATCGGAATAGGTATTTTAGAGAAATATCATTAAAAGTTTTATGATTGATATAAATGTGTTATAAAGAAAGTCCCTCAATAGTGAAAACATCAAAAGAGAAAGTGTAGGCGCGTGGGTATGCATGTGTAAAGTTTTAAATGTTTAAGGGCAGAGTCTAGTTTCTGATATATGTAATGTTCGATGATTAATATCAGGTGAGGTTAATGGATGTAAGTATTCACTTACTTAGACAGTACTAGGATGTATCATGTCCGGAGTTTTCGCACTAGTGACCTAAAATGAATAGTTTGACTAGATGTTTTATCGAGAGATGTTTATCTAGTTTAAGGGGGGAGGTTATATTACCTAGATGGATAAGGTTGTACGCATTGGAACTGCTGACGGACCCACAACAGCAAAACAAAGAACAACAAACAACCATAACATAACGCGATGGATTTGAAGAGTGAGGACAATTCGAGAAACAATATCCCCAAAATAAAACAAGAAAAAAAAAAAAAATCAACTAATGTGATGAGCCGAATGGAGAGTCGCTTATGTGATATGTAGTGGAATATTGCACTCCGTCAGTTAGTTTAAGATTCAACCAAATTCATTAACTCAAGAGTGCAACAAGTTTGTTAGTTCCTCAAACAGTTCATGATTGTAAGGATTTTGTAACGGGCAAATAATAACTTAAGAATGTATACCAGGTAAGATCAAGAGTGAGCCTTAAGATTTTGCGTGAGTGGTAAGACAAAACGATTGTGTTACTAGATTCTTTTGAAACGGATTCCCGATATTTATCTAGTTCGAGTTCATACTCATGTCATATCGGTAGTGTTCCCAAATCTTGAGAGTAAGCATTGTTTCTCTAAATTCCAGGTCGGGTATCGTGTAATTCTTCTCATGAACGTTCAGTTGTAAAGAGTCATATGCTATCATCTTCTCCTTCTGCCTAATTATAGTTCCTAATACATTATGCGAGGTTTTATAATAAACCATGAAGTTTTTTCGTTCCGTAAGGTAAATGCAAAAATCGGTGCACTACAAGGTTTCTACATTAACAGTTGAAGGGCTTCATCTTCTTCCTCTTCCTATTCGTATTTCTCATTTTTCTAAGTCAGTTCGGTTAGAGTTTTCTCTATCCTAGAGAATTCTTCGATAAATCGTCGGTAGTAACCGGCAAGACCTAAGAATTTGCATATCTTCATCAGAGTCATAGGCGTTGCCTAATCCTTGATTGACTTACTCTTGGCGGTATTGACGTTAATGTATTGACTATCAACAATGTTACCTAGAAATTGCACTCTTAGGAGCCAGAATTCACACTTGGAGAAGTTGGCGTACAATTCCTTATTCTTAAGCAATTCTGAGATATGCCTAAGGTGTTCCTCGCAGTCCTTATTTCTGCTTGAGTAGATAAAGATATCATTGATGAATACTATCACGAACTTATCCAAGTATGGTTTGCACACCCGATTCATGAGATCCATGAATATCTCTGGTGCGTTGGTCCTAAATGCGGTTTTAGAATATCATTTTCTCAAACTCTAGTTGGTGGTAACTAGTCCCTTAGGTTCGATTTTCTGAGTAGGATGTTTCACAATCCTCATAGTTGATCAAAAAGATCGTCTATACTAGGTAACGGGTAACGGTTCTTCACGGTTAGCTTGTTAAATTTTTGGTAGTCATTGTACATCCTAAAGGATCCATCCCTCTTTTTGACAAACAATACTAGAGCTTCCCACTATGAGTAAATTGGTATTATAAATCCCTTTGATCATACGACATACGACGCCGGAGACGGTCAACTCTCTTTCTCTCAACACATAACATGCCTCCGAGTCTTAAGTTATCCCGCTCCAATGTACCAATCCTATCAAACAACTTTGCTCTTGTTTACTAGCAACTATCGATGCATATCCATCACTCCTATTGCTTTGAATCGTTAAGGTTTCATCACCTAAGGGGATACAAACAATATATTTTTTTTATCACATATATCATAGGCTGGTACTTTGTCCAACCAAACCTACATTGTGATAAAGTCCGAAACTACCAAGTCCTAATGGGCATTAAGTCGAATCTTGAAGTGGGATGGTTTGAGAATATCATATACAATCTCAAATGTTGGTATCAGCTTGTATGATCTTTCTGGCGGCTAACTCAACATTGTACTTAGTGTCTACGGTAGATGGGACGATGTCATTTAAAGAGTTAAACTCAGTAGAGGTGAGGTTTTTATTAACTAGGTTCCATGACTACAGAAAGCATGATTTGGTCTCTCGGCTAAGGTTGTGGTGTTTCTATATGCTCAGGTTGAAGAAAAGCTACTTAGTTATGACGCTTACAAATGCGAATACACGTAACCAACACGACTCATGAATACGCACGCAAAATATTAATAAAACACAAGTACAATATAATCTCGTTGACAATGTAGAGGAAGGGAAGAAAATAGAGATGGAATGAAAGGAGGTAATTAACAAAAAATTATGGTGACAACTCCACTAGCATGTCCTCTCCTGAACTGTACGTAATGATCAGGCTATGCAGAAAATTTTAGGAACTAACGATAAAATGCTCATTTCGTCAAACTAATGTTATGTTTTAAAAAAAACCTATACGGTATAAACGATATAGTTTATAAGGTAGCAAAACAGTTTGTGGTAATGAAAACAAGGTAGTTTATATAACGACACAAGATATTTTGTAAGATAATGGGAAATGTTTTATGAGGTGATAACAAAATAGTTTAAGAGAAAGTTACGTGACGGTTTTTAATGTAATGGTAAAAATAGGTTTACGAGTTGACAACCCAACAGTTTATAAAGTGGCAACGTAATGGTTTATAAAAGACATGAAGTAGTTCATAAGATGATGACGACATAGTTCATACATTGACAGCGAAATAGTTTATAATTGACAATGAAATAATTATGGATGTGAACAACGAAATAGTTTTGTAAGATGACTGAAAAGTAATTAATAATAGGGTAAGCAAAAGAGTTTATATAATTATCCGTAAAAAAGGTTCTAAAGATTTGGAAATGAGTAGTTTCATAATAGATTGTCAGATAAGTTATGAGGTAATAGTAGGATATTATAAAATGTTGACAAAATGGTTTATAGAATGATATCAAAATAGTTTATAAGGTGTTAAAATAAACAAGAAGCTATCAGTAAACGATTTGTAAACATGTGGTAAAATAGTTTATAACGCGACAACAACTATGTTTATAAGACGACACTAAAATAGTTCATAGGATACCATCCAGTTAGTTTATAACAGTAAGACAATTTATATAATAATAGTGAAATGGTTTGTAAGACGGTAACAGACTCAAGGAGTAGCTTACATACATTTACTAGAGAATTGAAGTGTAATTGACAAAATCGTCATGACACAAATTGAACAAAGGATTTAGGAAAATCCATACAATACATGAAATTCACAGGAAAGTACTAGTGCAAAACTCTTAGAGATTACAATTGTAACACCCCTATTTTTACAATATAGCAGTGGAAGCTAATCTGGGGTATTACTTCATGGAAACAACAATCATAATCATAGAAAACGACCCAAAAGAGACGTTTTTTCAAAAGATACGTTATCATTCATTTCAAATCAGAGTTTTATAAAGGCAGGTCCCAAAATCTAATTACATACATTGTGAATGATAACAAGTTTTAGCCATCTTCATGTCCATGTCACTCAGTGCCGTATATTGCTCAATAACCTGAGATAAACATGCTAAAAAGTCAACATAAAGGTTGAGTGAAGTTCATAGGAAGATTGTACTCTAGAACTTTAGTCTTAGGAAGATTGTACTCTAGAACTTTATGTTGAGTCTTAGGAATATTGTACTCTAGAACTTTAGTTTTAAGAGTTATGAGTTTGATTGAAGAGTTTGGAATTATTGTATCACCGTTTGGGCCATTATAATTCAGAAGTCATTCAGTAAATGTTTGAGGAGCTAGGGCACTTTAAATCGTAAACCCAACAACTCAGTCAGAAGGTAATACCAAGATAAAACTCCTTAATATGAAGCTCCCTAGTATTGTGATATGATATAATCGGTTTTAAGCGTTTTGATCAATATCTGGAAATGTTAAGCACGAGAAGCGTTAATTAAAGTTATGTCTTGTAATGTTTTGAATGTGTTTTTATACTTTTTCAAAATGTTACATTTTAGACCCTTGGGTTTGAAAAATTGCAAATAGGCCTTTGGAGTTTGCATTTTTACGACTTTGGTCCTTCAACTTTGAAAGATATACCAAGTAAACCTTGGACTTTGAAAAGTCACATAAATGACCCCTGGATAGTTATAACTTTGATAAAATGATACTTTTAGTCCTTTTAGTTATAAGTTTCCGAAAGTTACGATATATACCCCTTGCATGGATTTTTTTTTTTTGGAACGGCAATTTGTGGCTACATGGCCCCTAGCCCAGAAGGCGTAGCGAGCCCACACAACCAGGTT
>BQNB010021243.1:6480-60425 GCA_026074375.1 Tanacetum coccineum | reverse complement strand
TTATTTGTTCGGCTAAAATTAAATAAACGAACATGAACATACCTCCGTTCGCGTTCGTCCGGTTCGTTTACAGCCCTACACGAGACTGTAACTCGTCCACTCAGGCCACCGAGGGGTTTAAAGGCTTGTTACGTATGTTAAATGCAACTGTGTTGCCTACGAAAGTGCGCTTTAGTATTTTTACGATTTTTGTAGTTTAGTTTATTTTGCATATTAAATAAATCAGGTGGAGATTGGATTAGTGGTTGGCATCTTATCAGTTAGGGAGGTGATATATATTTGGATCAGTACGTTACATGTGGTAGAATACACATGCTTGGCGTTCTGGTTTGCGCCATATCTTTTAGAATTTAACAGAGCCCTTAAGAGCCCCGGGAAGTTTCATTTCTCTTACATTTATTTTTCCCGTTTGTCCCACTTTTAAGTTATTTTCTAATTACGCATAATGCTCAACTTAAGTATGGGGGGAAATAAATTGGAAAATTAGACTCATTATTAAAAGTATAAACTTTTGTTCGCCCTCGGTAATCTAAAAATCTAATTTATTTTTAAATATTTTGCCACTTAGGTTAATATATTAGAATAAAACATAGTAAAAAAATATTAAAAATTAAATAAAGTTTTGAAATCAGAGATGTGTCCCGATTGACAAAGCAGGTCGACTCGGGATCGATGACATTACTTGCGCATTTATACCAATCACCCAAAAAAATGTGAGGTTCGCCTTTAAATCTTATGAAGATGATTTTTGCCTTTAGCTTTCTCGAGTTAATGTTTGAATGCAGCTGCAAGTGTCACATCCGTCGTTACGGCTGTGTATTTGTAGTTTTGTCGCCTTTTCTGGAGCATTGGTATCGGATTAAAAATTGTATAAGTGTGCCGGTGATTTATTGATTCTAGAACTTGTGCTTGAAATCATTACGAGACCGCAGTGAGATCACGTTCGCGTGATATAGGTATTTTTAAGTGTAAAGATGCAACTTAGGATTTAACCCAAATAGCCATTCCATTTAATATATTATATTCTTTTAGCTAATTACACTGATTAGCTAACCTCCCAAATAAAACCCTTATGTTAGCACTCATCTTTAGTGCTAGATTCCTCTAGTTTAACCCGTTGAGCCATTCTATTCATTTTTCTCGTCCACTAAAAATATATATAAAAAATAACCTTTAGCCTAAGCCTTACCCCTTGTCGAAAGTCCCTATGGTTGGTTGCTTGTTGCTCGGTATGATTGGTTGATTTTTGCTTATGGTTTGCTCGCGCTTTGCTATGAGTGTTGCGTCATTTCAATGAAGATGAAGAACGCTTGCTTCATGTTCATATTTTTTTGTGGTGTATTCTTATCTCAAGTGTGGGGGAATTGTTAGTTATGTGAAGGACTAATTGAAAGAAGAAAAAATGAAATGAAAAAAGGGTTATAAAAAATCAAAAAAAAGAAGAAAAAAAGAGAGAAAAAGAAAAGTATGAATAATAGTTGAGATGTTGGTGCTTGTGATGTATTGCTATATTACATTTGTGCCGATTTAATTATAATCGAGAGAGGTTGAATGTTCGATAACCTCGCGGGTTTGTGGATTGTCGTAGCTAGCAACATGGGTTCTTAGACTTGTCGACATGTATATTATAAAACCATTTCCAGTATATATTTCCCATGCCTTATCCACACCCTTATAAACCCTTAGCCCAACGTTACAACCCAAATAAAAGTCCTCTTTTGATAATTATACCTGGTGCTTACGCCATGTCGGTACCGTTTTGTTTCTTGTACAAGCCTATGGTAACTTAATGAATCATGTCAGAGCAATTGAGTGTGATTTTCCTTTTACCCTCTATTACATCACATACACGTGTCTGAGTGGATTATACTTTCCTTATTCGTGAGGTGCTTAGTCATGTTATACAGCTTGAGAATCATTGGGTATTTTCAAACATCTCTGTTTTCACATATTAAAAATCCAAAAAATATTTTTCATAATTCTATGTTTGTTTTGTAAAGCTTATTATTTTCCTTATTTTTGTTTTCGTGGGCAAGCAAAACCATTTAAGTGTGGGAGTGTGGCTTGCGCCTTTTGCAACTTATTTGTTTTAACAAACCCAAAAATATTTTCGTAAAATTTCACAACCCAATAAATTTTTTAAATATATATATTATATATATATATATATATATCTATATATTATATACTATATATATATATATATATATATTATATGTTATATAATAAATATTTCCTTGTCTTTCACCTTAGGACCTTCTTTATAAAATTTCTTATTCTTAGATTGCTTGAGGGCAAGCAAAGTTTTAAGTTTGAGGAGATTTGATAACAGCTCAAAATTATACATGTTTTATATGCGTTATCAATGATTATTTATATTATATATATATAGATATATATATATATATATATATATATATATATATATTGGGTTTTTAAATATAAGGTATTTTTGGTACTATATGAAAACATTAGTATACATTGCAATTATTAGGTTCTTGGAAACGTCGTGGAAGAAGGAAAAACGGAAGAAAACACTAAGATTTGAAGCTTAAATGAAGATATAACTCAAGCTGGGATGCTTCCCGACACATTGTTCACTGTTTTAACTCGGTCATACGAACTACGTTTTAGTGATTCAAGCGACCACAGGAAAGAGTTTTCAATTATCTACAACTTTGATTTTTAGTCCAGAGCTCTGAAATTAACCCCAAGTGCGGCGACTTTAAAAAGAGCGGCGCACTTCTTTTCCATTATGAACAAAATTAAAGGAAATTAAATGCAATTAAATGGCCATGTGCATTTAACACCGAATGGTGCTGCGCACTTTTATGTAAGTGAGGCGCACTTTGGCTGAAAAGCTAGAATAAAGCCCATAATTTACCTCTCATATTTATCAAACATCTTCACACACAAACTTCTTTCTTATCACACACACAATCTACTATTGCATTTGGTTAGGAGGAATGAGTGGTTGAGGGTCTTTTTGGACCCAATGTTTGAAAACACCCTCTTAAACCGCCCATTGCTACCACCACTCTCTATACCATTATAACACCAACCTTACTCTAAAAACACATTATTTTCAGAGAGTTCCACACCATATGTAGGATCATATTCCATCCTTTTCCATAACCTTAAACACTTATCACTTTGATTCTTGGAGAATTCACACTAAAAATTCTTTAGATCATCACCATCTAAACCTTGTTACCAAACACTCCATTTGGTGATATATTTGGGAATTCCAGAAAGTTACATTGGTATATTTTGGGTTTTTTCCTAGTAGGCATTTGGTTGATCATGATATCTGTAGTGTTGGGGTTTGGTGGTTGTTTGTTAGTCGATATATTGGTATTGTTTACTGTGCTTCTTATATGTGAAACATGAATAATATTTGGATTGATTTTGCTATGATTTATGAATATAATTTGTTTATGATTCGATGTTATCTTACTTGGATCATTGCTTTATCTTTTGAATATTATCTTGCAATTGTAATATGCCTGAAAGGAATTTAATTGCCTTGATATATTTGAAATCATGTTGGCCATATGAATCAATATCATGCTTTTGAGAATTGTGTGGTAAATTGATAAATAAACCAGGTAGAATAATGTTTAAGACATTTCCTTATGTTGACCGACAGGGTTGGGAGGAATTCATATATATGCATATTTGATATAAACCACTCTTAATGCACTAGTGATGATGTAGTATATAGGCCGAAAGGATTCTATGTTATCATTGGTAGATATGCTTGTTATTATGATTACCCATCATATATGACTTGTATGCTTTGTTTATATAAATTCTTGCTCTATCTATATCTATTATGTTATGTAGATCATGTCTTGTTTCTTGCTTACTTTATACACATGTTTTGGCTATTTGATCAGTGACAATCAATTAGCTTTATTACTTGATAAACAATCTGTGAATTGCTACAAATCCCGTGGAACGACCTCGACTTACCCAATACTATATTACACTCGAATATGGTATACTTTCCCGAATGTTATGTTTTTAGTCAAAATCGGTATTTCGAGTTATTATAAGGGAAGAGGCTAAATTCCCCGTCACTAAGAACGTAAATTCTATCTCTCTCACAAGAGGAGAAGAGAGAGAGGAGTGACAAGATTGATGTAGAAACCGACAACGACATTGAAATACCTACCGAAACAGAAATGGGGATGCAAGTAAAGGAAACCGAAAAGAAGAATGAGCTGGAAAAGAAGAAATAACCGAAGTACCCAGCTCTCAGTCCGTAGAATATTATCTGAAACATAGTATCAATAAGAAACTGATAAAGGGGCTTGTTGATAATCGTAGGTTCAACGACTCTTTATCGGTAGCACGAGTCAGAAAAATAAAAGGGGAGACATACAATTTATCACCCAGGGGGCCTGTTTATGAAGCGATCCTTAGAAAAAAGATAACAAGAAAATAGGACATAAGAGGAAATTTTGTAAATACCCTGTAACATAGAAGGCATGAAACACATGAACACCCTAGTTGACCAAGGATCCGACATAAATGTCATGCCCCTCTCTACCTATATGAAACTAACCGACGAGAGGCCGACTAAGACGGATCTTAGACTCTCACTAGCTAGCCACTCGTATATCTACCCTTTAGGAGTAGCCGAGGACATATTAGTTGAGGTTGCTGAGCATGTGTACCCCGTGGACTTTGTGATTTTGGATATAGAGGAAGACGAAAAGAGACCCTTCATCCTAGGAACACCATTCCTAACAATGACCAAGGCCGTAATTAAGTTCAATAAGGGCACCAAAACTCTAAGATCTAGAAAGAGTAAGATAAGTTTCTATAGGAAACCTGAGTCCCTCTGTAAGATCGAGAGAGGAGTTAAGAACGACATAGATCCTATAGCCCCCACTATGACTGTAAATAAATTAGTCCTGGAATGAGAAGAAAGGATAAAATTTCACCCAGAGAGGGAGATGGAATTCGACCAATGAAAGAGCAAAAATTTCAAAAGTAAGCATCCTGCTTGTTAGGTCTGAAATTCAGGATCAATAAGCAATATAGTGATAAGTTTAGAGAGAGAAAGTAGAGAGAGAAAGAGGGATGAGGAGGATTAGAGAAAGATTAGAAAGAGATTAGAAGTAACCTAGAGACACACCCCACAAATGAGGTGGTGGAGGGGTATTTATACCCATTTACAATAATGAGCATAAAGCCCTTGACTTTTAGACTTTTACCATTTAGACCCTTGTCTTTTAGACTTTTTTTATTTAGCCTAGTCTTATGACTTTATTTTAGTCACAAGCATTTCACTTACCCTATTACACAATATTATTATCCTATTTATTACAAGACATTTATCTCAATAAGATCGTCACTTATATCAATCCTAACAATCTTCCCCCAAGGGACGATCATTGAGATCTCTCTTTGATTGCATTAATGATCATCATTTCCTTATTCGTAACAATCTCCTCCTAAAGGATGATCATCTCTCTTGTGACTTTGATCTTTGAACTTTAACGCTTGTTTGTCTTGAGTCTTGTTGTGTAATAGTGGTCTTGTTCCAATCATGCTCTTGTGATCTTGATCTTGATCTTGATCTTGATCTTTTCATTTTCTTTTTCCTTTTCCTTTGAGATCTTTTCATGTCATCATTCTTTACCACGAATCCATCTTGATTTGTCTTTTAAAGCTTCTAACCAACATACTCATACTTTCTTTACAGCTTACAACCTTCCTCATGTAGAACATTTGTCTTGATCAACAACTTGACGATTTGAGGAAGTTCTTTGATTTATCAGAGTTGCGGAAAACTTTGAGTATGAGAAATGAAGGTATGATTTACGACGGTGTTCTTGTTTCTAAAAGGTAGATATGTTGTTGATGTTCTTCCCCCCAAATAAACAACCATTCGTATACACATACTTCACATTTCTTCCTCCTAAATGTTGCACTCTATTGAAATATCTAGCTTGAACACTTCTCTTCCCCCTGATTGCATTTGATGACCATCAAACATAATCATAATCTTGTTACGTCTGAATATTCGATAATGAAGTCATGTGTGGAGTGTGATCTAAGCATGAGAGTCAACTACTAACTTCAATTCCAACAATCTCCCCTTATCAACATTGTGACATCATAAGTAACCTTGGTAATCTAACACTTCACTTGAATAAATCAAGGAAATGTTGTTTGTGTTTTTCGAAAACAAAATTCGAAAAAACACGATAACTACTAGATCACTTAGATTACTAGTTAACACTAATTGAATCATTAAACAATCATTTTCAAATTAGTGACCTACGTTCAGCGTTGGCTTGATGTTAGCACTGGTAGGATTTCCATTCATCATTGTGAATACTTTACTTAAGTATCACTATTGAATGTTTCGCGCAATGTCACAAAGACATGCAATGTCACATAGACATATAAGCGACTCTTGTACCTTTTTGTATCTTTGATGTTTAATACAAATGTACTTTTGTGTCCTATGTGAGATTTATGATTTGATCTCTTTTGGCTCTAGACTCAATAAGTGCTTTTTGGTTTTAGTGATCGGAGGCTGGAGCAGACTGCCACCTTTTCAATATCAACAATCTCGGAGTGAGATGTCAATAGATTATGCATTTAATCTCCGTGACAATGAAACAAGAATTCTTTTGAGAGAATCTTGAGTGGCTGGGAAGGGTTGTGCATTGCATCACTGGGTCCATGATGTCTTTCTTCAATACCAAATATCATCTTTGTGATATTCGATAGATTATGTATTGACCCGGTTTCTGCCTAAAGTTTGTGGAGGGCTTCTTTCTTTTCACCCTTTATCCATATATTCTTTTTAATTCTTTATACCATTCAAGTCTTCAAGACCATTGTCATTTTTACTATCATCATGTTGTGATTATTTTGATGATAGCTCATGCCTTAGCTGACATTATTCCTATTTTCATTCTACTCCATCATACCTAAAGACTTCTATTCTATGTATGGAATGTCTCTAGGTAGATCCCAACGTGTATCGGTTGGATCATGTGGATAATACCTAACTCTTACCACCTTATTACTTCACTTGATCATATGAGGTAGTTGGTTGTATGTATTAAGAACGAAACAATAAATCATTGAAATCATTAAGTATTTGATATAAATCTAACATTTCTAAATTTGAGAAGTTTCATACTTTTGTATTTCTCCCCCTACTCATGTACATCACTATTCGACTTTTTTTTCACATGAAGGAATGAGTTTTGCACTTTTTGTCTTCGATCACTTTGCTATTCCATACCACTTAGGCATTTATCTTTTTTAATCACATTTTTAATCACTTTTTACCCCTCAAAAAATAGGATACCTTTTGATATTTTTTGAGCATATAGATTAAAATAGCTATATGAGATTTTGAAAGCACATGGGAGAAAACAGATATAGCATGATTATGATTTGGAATATTTCTGAATGTTTTAAACAATATTTGAAAATCTAGTTATGTCAAAATGTGTCGATATCTAAAATGAATGGTCACTAAGTCACTCACTCCCCATTCTGTTAAATTCAGAAAACGATCGAAACTGGACATGACTTAGACCATTAGCACGCTTGTTGATATATACACACATGACAACAACTATTTTCGATATCGATTATTATTCATTTGTTTAAAAAACATTTTCCTTTTATACTCCCCCTCAATAATAAAACACTTTATTTTGTATGCCACCACAAGTATATCAAGGGATAGAGTGAGTGTTGAGCACATTATTTTGAAAGACTTTGAATAACTTAGAAAAATTCTTAGAAAACTGTGCTCAAACACTAAAAGGTTTTGGAAAGCTCCCCTTTAAAAATAGATCAAATGATTTGGCGAGGAAGGGAGTGATTGAACACACAATTTGAAAAATTTTGAAACAAAATCTTTTTGAAAAATTCATGAAAATTTGTGTTCAATCTTTCTAAAACCGTTTACTTGAGATCTTAATGAACTGTCTCAAGTTTGAGAAGATGTAAGCTTTAGTGATGAGATAATGTACAAAAATGGACCCAATTTCTTTATTTAAAGAACGAGTCCTAAGCTATCATTTACTTAGAAGTCAAATGTCCCGAGAAAACTTTTGAAAAGATTTTTGATTAAAAATTGCTCAGGATAAAGAAGATTTCTCTTTTATTGAAGATAAAGCGAACTGAAACGTACATTTTTCTTTTATCTGAAAAGTGAGTTCTTATATGAAATAATCAGAAGTCATTATTTTAAGCTCAGGTGATGACCTGAATTAGCCAACCGCCATCAAATGAAGCCTGGGTGTTGATCTGAAGTAATCAAACAACCTTTAGAATCGAATTTTAGACTTTTAACTTTCTGGAACACATTTATAGCACGATGCATTATGGTTTACCAAATTTTCAAAACTATTTAAAATTTATGTCAAGTCGATGTAAAGATGTTGAATTCCAACGAGGGATTGAAACCGATGTTTCATTTGAAAACAACTCTCGTGGAATCAACGGATATTTAAAATTCCTTTTAATTTTCCATTAATTATTGAAACTCTGTGTTTCTTGTGGAGTTTTAAATCTTGTTGACCAAGAAGATTTCCATTTGTTATTGTCGTTTGATGTATCATTCTGAAAATTCGTTTTTGTAGTGTTTGAAAATCTTCCTTTCTTGTTGATGGTCGAAGCAGAGTCATTCTTAATTTACATTGAAAGCATTTCTGATTTGGAATATTTGAAAGATTTTGAATGACTTTGCTTTGGTTTCCACACTTGTTTTACTGGTGTAAAACAAGAGTGTGGAGTTTGAAAAACTTGATTCTTTGCATTTGAAGCACTTGTCTTAAAAATCTTTTGAGAAATAGGTGTTTTAAACACTTGACTCTTTCCATTTAAAGCATTTTTCATAAAAACCTTTTGTGAAGTAGATGTTTCAAAAGTTTGAGATTTCTTAGAAAAGCTCCTATCTTTTTGCAAAGAATAGGTTGTAAACTGAGAAACTCTTTTCGAAAACGGGTTTGAAGATTCACCTGTGTGAACCTTTTCTGAAACATTTACTTTAGGTCTTAATGAGTTGAAAACTTTATTTTTCCTTTTTGTCCGGTTAAGTGAATCAAACTTTACTTTTAAAGCATTATATGAAGTTCTCAACTTATGGTATTCCTTTTGACTAGAATGAAGATCTTGTGATGCCAACTTTGATTCTAAAGATGTAATTCATTTCAAAAGTTGATCTTTTTCATTTTTAGGCAAAGACTGTGCAGTGACTGGTTTTGAAAAATCCTTTTGCACAAAAACTTTAGGAGTAAACCATGATTTTGAAATTTGAGTGTTTATTAAAAGTTTATCAGCAAGTGGTTTTCCCAAAATCAAAGGTTTATCAAACTTAGTTTCCAGAATCTTCCCTTTCTGATTTTCAAGTTGAGTGCTTAAATGATTAATTTCTTTTAAAAATTGATCCTTTTTAGCTTTAGAATCATCAACCTTACGAGCCAATTGTCGTTCAAGAACAACTTTTGTATTTTCAAGTTTTTCAAAATACGCCTTGAATTTAGCCGTTCTGTTTGACAATTCACGTTTGACATCATCAAAATCTTTTGTCTTTTAAGTTAAAACCTTTCAAACTCGACAATCTTTGTTCGAAGCTCACATTTTGCATTTTCCAATTATTCTCCCCTGATTCCTTTTCAAGTTCAGAAATATAACTCTCAGGAATCGAACTTGAAGAGGAATCATCTTTACCCAAAATGTGATTAATCGCAAATTCAGACAATATAGACCTCAAATTTCCTTTCTGTATCTAAACTCATGACTTTTTGATTGAATCAAACAAATTTTTGTAAACCAACTTCAAGTGTTCATTCTTTTTAAGCAATGAAGCCACTTGATGTTCCAACTCAATGTTTTTTAGTTTCAATCTCAGCAAAATCAATCTTAACTTTGATTTCATCACATTGAGTTAGTATAATCCTTGAAACTTTGGACTTACTCAACTATATCTTTATAAGTCATGTTTCAATTGTGCATTTTGATTTAGTAATGTTGCCAAAAAATATCATTTTCTTTGCAATGTTTTCAAAGAATATTTTCTTATAGACCTTGTGCTGAAGTGCGATTGCAAAAGTAATACTTTTTGCCTCTAATTTGACAAATCTTTTTCAAGTAACAAATCTTTTTACATTCTTATGTGACATCAAATGCATCATTACATAAAGTAGAACAGTTTTAATCTCCTTTAAAACATCTTTTGGACTTTTTGAAATAGTTCAATTTTATCTTGTTGAAATTCTTATTACTAATTTCAAACACAAGAGGTTATGACAAGATTCTTAACAGCTTCAGCTAAGTGCTTGTGCAAGAATTAATCTTTTAAAAGCTTATTTTGTTTTAGAGTTTTATCAAGATTACTTTCCATTGAATCAAAAACATCAATCATTTCTTTTATGTCATTTGAGAATCATTTTTGAAATATTTCAAAATTCAAATGCAATTTATGAAGAATAGGTTTCATCTCTTGTTGATAAAAATAAGTTAAACGAATTTCTTCTGGACCTGTATAGAAAATGCTTTCACGTTTAGAAGATTTTTGTAGCAATTCAAACAACGTTGTAAGTTCATTTTCCTTTTTTTCCAAATACAGTTTCATGTTGTTTAAACTTGGCATTGATGCACAAGGTGGTTTCGATGTACTTGCATTTGAAGGATTTTCAGAAGATGTAAAAGTTTCTGAAAAATATTTTTGTTCAAGAGAAGTTAATTGTGAAATCAAAAGTTTTATAAAGTTTGTTCAATTTTGTATAATCGATTGGTTTTATTTTTAACTCTTGAACTTTTGTTATCTTTTTGAAACTCTTCCATTTTTAATCGACTCTTATCAGCATCCTCAAGAGTTTCCTCAAAATCAAACACATGCAGTTGTACATTCTTATCACGAAGTTCGTAAGCATTATACAACTTAGGAATTTTGGCATTAGCTTGTGAATTCACACAAGGACCTTTATATCCTAAACCCGACTTACGTATATTATCCCGATACGCTCTTTGTTCATTTGTAAGCAACCAAAGTGTTTCAGTTGATTTACCCATTTTACAAACAATGTTTTCAAGATCTTTGTTTTATTTGCAACTCTAGTGGTGGCGGGTGGCGGGCAGGGGCATTTCATTAAGATATTTATCCTCGTGGTGTTTAACATTCGATTTCAAAGTATTACGTATAACAACTCGTAGTTTTCCAGTATTTCATCAATGTAATATATACTTACTATGTTAAGTACTACTTTTTCACGGGAATAAATTTTTTGTTTCATTCCATTCCATGACGTAACATAGTTTACATTTCTAAAGTAAACAAGCACACGCAACGACGTATGTCTAATCTATCTATATGTACATCAAGTAAACGTTCTAATATAAGTCAATAATCTATTATCTATTTTATCAAGTACATTATCTATTTAACGTGATTTTCATGAACATTTACAAACGTATCAAACGAGTCAAAAGAATACTTAAAAGAACATCCGTACCTGAAAAATTCCTAAAAGTGGCTAGCGCCAAATCCTCAACAAAATCTACATAAACATATTAAGCCTAAATTAGAATTATGATATGAGCATCCTACATTTTGTCTCCGACATCCTACATCCCATTCTCGAATCGAAAACCTTTACAATATAATACTACCTCATACGTTGACTATGTATTAATGTGTTTTCTAACCATCACAAAACCTTATAGTCCTTAAAACAATTTATTTTTATTCAAGCTACTATGGACCAAAACATTACATAACCATTTCGTCAAGGGGTTTTACTATATTGATAGAAACATGTAATTTATTCTAGGGGACATTTATATAGAAAGGCCAAGCCATGTGTAATACACCTTAATCATGGCAATGCATCTTCTTTTTTGTAGTTAGCACTCTTTATTATAATATTTATTGACGTAGTCATATAAGAATCAACGAATTACTATTGCTATAGATCTAATATTTATAAGTGGTCATATATGGATTCGTAAAACTATGATTCAATATCTTAACTATGATCAAATTCGACCTTTGGTGTTTTTCCTTTAGTTTATAAACAAAATTATGTCAATACATGTTAAGCTTTTATAATGAATTAAGTGTCGTGTTTTGTGACGTAAATAATAATAAAAGATATGAAATATGTCTTAAAGTCTAAGGGCCAAACTTGTCAAATTTTAAACACGTTTCCCTCCCAAAGACTTTCTTCCCCGTTTTACCTTGATAAAATGAATACAGTATTCTAATTCCCTTCTCATGACTCGTATTATTTATCGTCGTTGAATAACCAATATAACTCGATGATCGTGGAAAGCCCACGATCGTAATGGTTAGGTTAGTAGCACCAGCGATCATTGTTACTCGAAACCGAGCCATAACTAAGCGAAAGGAAAATTCAACACAACTCCCTCACACACCTCGGTCCTCAATATGTCATATCTTAAGCACCAAGTAAACCATTACCTTCGTCACTATGTCTCACCATGACCCCAATCTCATTGGGCTTCATAAGGCTACTAGCGTGTTAACACTCCTAAGCATCTCCATCTCCCCTCGTCACACTTTTGCTAGCACATAAACTTTTTCACATCATTCCACCAACCACATTGACATCCTGATCACTAACCCTTGCGCCCACTCACGTTTAAGAATTGGCACAAGGCTTAACATCATCAACCTTGTTGTCTTCCTTATGCCACGGCCTACAACAACACCATACACACATAACCCCATCACCTTGATTCATTACTGTCTCACCAAATTCATCTTATTACCTATCATCACCCTTGCTCACTCAGTCTTCACCCTCTCTTGACACCTAGCTAATTCAATACTTAGGGTGCCAGGGGGTTCGGCACTATAAAATGGCACGCACCCTTTCATTCTCATTCACACCTTCACCTTCAATTCTAACTCTCTAATGGATTCTCAAGGCTAATCAATGAAGAAAGTATATAACAAAGACCATGAGATAAGTGAAGAAGTCAAGAACGAAGGCCTTGAGGGAAGTTATTCTATGGCGTCATGAAGTGAAACACTATACGACCCGTTTTCAATCATTAAGCTTCAAACCAGGTTCTTCAAGCTCTCTACTGTTTATACTCTTATAATGTTCTAATAATCATAAATATACTCTTGTTACAAGCTTTTAACTTAAAAATCACTCGTTCTTGAGTTTTGATCCAAACCGTGACCACGAAACCCTAATTTCGTGTTTTTCTTTAATCTATAAGCTAATCTTGTAAAATATTGTTATAATCTATCCTAACAAGCTTAACTAAGTCAATATTATCAATCAACTTTATTATGTATTGTTAATTATTTGAATTTAAAAATACGCGATTTTATTTTTAAACCCATATTCGACTGTTTTGATTTCTAGCTTATATCTGATGTTAATTAAAATTTTGTTAAGTTTAAAAATATTTTTTTTTGTTATTCTAATAATATATATCCTGCAAATATCTTTAGAGTCTTTAATAAGCCTGATGGCGTTTTGGACTTATTTTGTAAAATATTTTCCATGCAGGGGGTTTATTATTGTAACCTTTCTAAAACTTATATATATATGGGATTGAAAATGTCATTAATTTCAAAGTTCTAAACTATAAGGATTCTATTTTGCAGTTTCAAGTTAAAGGTTTATGTTATTTCAAACTTTATATATATAAGCGACTAAACTTGTAAAAGTTTTTTTATTCAAGGGTTTATTTTTGCCATTTTTGCAAACTTAATAAAAGAATATATTTTTTTTAAAAATTATAAAAATATTAATAATTGCTATCAAACTTGTTTTTTATAAAAAGCGACTTAATTTATGTTATTTATTAACGATCGACGCAATTTTAAATTACTACGTTTATTATTTAACGTAATTTTTCAATCCCGTCTAGCTTTTGTAAGCAACTCATAAATCCTATCGTATACCACGATACTAGGGAAATTTCATGTGAGGGGTTCCATTTGGGTATTTGGTCTGACCGGTTTTGCACTAGGTTTTTCGATTTAATGCCCTGACTACTCATACAAATATGATGGGCCTCTGGATTATGTTTGCACGCAACTGTGATACAATATCTCTATAAATACTCCATTCATATAATAAAAACATTTAAAATGTAAGACTCTAAGTTCTAGAGTACAATCCAAACTAAGTCTGGACATATTAACTATGGTTGTGACGAAGCCGTTACTTTCATTTCATATACTTTTCAGATTTCCTGTACTATTCTGTTAAGGTGAGATTTCATAACCTCGCTTTTAAATCTTTTAATGCTTTATAAACTCGCGAGGGGGATACATGCTTAAACCATGAATGCAAGTGTTTTTCCAACTGTATGTTATCCAGATATATTATTGCCTAAGTACCTTCCAGTGCCACTATTTCTATATCATGAATCATTAATTACTTGCATTGTGAGTGAACGCGAATATTATGATTAGATTCAATTGGGGGTGACGACTCCCGTTGCGTATACTTGCTTGTGATAGCCACAACGCACGATATTGGACTCATATGGAGTTAACTTTAGCAAGATTCCTTTCCTACGGGGGAATATTTGTTCCTTAACCATTGTCTACTACGATGATTTTCCTGTTAACGTATTGATGGTCATAAGTTAAGTACAAAATATTGTTTTTTCCATGCTAAATTGTTCCGTTGCAATTTATTAATATTATCCATTATGATACTCGCATTCACTTATCTTTCTATGATAATTATGGCTCATTGTAATTATTTACCACTTATGTGTAATATAACAACGAACATATCCCACTATTAAAATTATATCAATTTTTTAACTAAATCCTTGGAATTTAACTAAACCTTTGTGTTGATTTTTTAGCATGTTTATCTTAGCGTAATTAAGCAACTTATGGCCAGGTGTGGGCATCGGACTTAAAGATGGCTAAACTGTTTCATTCAAACTTTATGTTTTTGATTTATGGGACTTGCATTTGTAAAACGACTGATTTTATTATGAAGAGAACTTATCTTTTAAAAACGTCTCTCTTTTTAATTTTGAGTGTTTTATATGATTGGTTCTGTGTTTCACATGAAGTAATTACACCCACAATTAGCTTCACGCTGCTATATGTCTTAAATGGGGGTGCTCTACATCACTGTGCATGACATATACTGGCAATTGTCAACCGTTTCTTTTTGAAAATTTGATGGCTAACTCACTTTTTGTTTTCAAGATCGTCATTTTTCTATTTTTCATCAAAAAGTTGAGTTTGCAATTCATCATAATCCTTTTTCAAAAGGGTGACTGGTTTGTTTCCCAAAATCGTAAGCCTTTCCTTATACATTTTAAGTTCTTTGGTTAACAAATCATTTGCTTCTTTAAGTGCTTTATTATTCTCGTTTGTTTTCTCAACTTCATGATTAGAATAAAAATCATTTTCAAACAATCCATTTGTTGGGATTAAAAGTCTTCTTGATGTTGTTTGGATTACTCCTGCTCATGTTTTTGCTAATGCTGCTCACATGGAGTTAGTATTGCTAGTGAAGATTTATTACTACTCATGGACTTCAAAGAAAATATGCTAAGTGTTTACTACTGCTAGTACAGAGTTAGTACTGCTAGTACAGAGTTAGTACTGCTAGTGAATATTAGTACTGCTAGTGAAAATATGCTAAGTAGTTACTACTGCTAGTACAAAAAAAAAAAAAACAAAAAATAAAGTAAAAAAAAAAAAAAAACAAAAAAAAAAAAAAAAAAAAAAAAAAAAAAAAAAAAAAAAAAAATAAAAAAAAAAAAAACCCCAAAAAAAAAAAAAAAAAAAAAAAAAAAAAAAAAATAAAAAAAAAAAAACCAAAAAACTAGTTAAGACAACTCAGTTGAAGTTAATGCTGCTAGTTAGTACTGCTTATATGATATGTATTAGTTGTTTATAGAAAAGATTATGAATACTTGGGAAAGGATTGTAAGCCGACTAGGACTCCTTGGTGTATAAAAATAGGTCCTAAGGCATAGAGTTTGATACAATATATCATTATCATCTTAAACGTATAATTCTTAGCTTCAAGGTCTTTGTAACCCTAATACTTTGAGAGTATTCGTATTATTATCATTAATAATATTGTAGCTTGTTTGCTGAATTATATGTTCATAGAATTACTGTTTCATTGATAATTCTTCTTAATATTAAAGATTAGATTCTGCATAATCTTTAATACATTCAAACAAAGTTTCTACTATAGTTGTGTTAGATTTATCTAATATAACTAAACCTTAAACAAGCATAAGGAATTTGATCTATTGAAGTGGGATCAACAAGTGGTATCAGAGCTTGTTAAGAAGCTTTGAAAGAAAAGAACCTATTTTTATACACAAGATCTTTAAAAAAAAGATATGGATCAAGATTTTGCACACATGGTGGCTGCATCCAAAGTTCCCATGCTTAAACCTGGTGAGTATGAGATCTGAAGGATGAGGAATATATCTAAATGATAGACTATGCACTGTGGGAAGTCATAGAGAATGGTGCAACCTTGCCAAATACAAAAATTGTGGAAGGAGTTATGACAGAGATGCCTATTACAACTGCTGAAGAAAAGGCTCAAAGATGATTAGAGGTGAAAGCTAGAAGTACTTTAATGATGACCATTCCCACTGAACATCAATTAAAGTTTAACTCTATAAAGGATGTTAAGAAGTTGCTGGAAGCTGTGGAAAAGAGATTTGGTGGGAATGCAGCTATAAGAAAGACTCAAAGGAATCTCTTAAAGGAGCAATATGAAAACTTCACTGCTCCAAGATCAGACATGCTTGATCAAACTTTTGATAGGCTTTAATAGCTTGTAAGTTAATTGGAGCTTTTGGATGAAAAGCTTTCACAAGAAGATGTTAATCAAAAGTTATTAAGAAGTTTGTCACCTGAGTGGAACACACATGCTGTTGTGTGGAGGAATAAAGCTAATTTAGATACAATGAGCATGGATGATCTCTACAACAACCTTAAGGTGTATGAACCAGAAGTTAAAGGGATGTCTAGCTCAAGTTCAAGCACACAGAACATGGCTTTTATGTCCTCTTCAAATAATAACACTAGTAGCACTAATGAAGCAGTTAATACTTCTCATGGAGTTTCTACTGCTAGCACTCAAGTTAATGCTGCTAACTCTACATATATTGATAACTTGAGTGATGCTGTTATTTGTGCATTCTTTTCTAGTCAACCAAATAGTCCTCAACTTATACATAAGGACCTGCAACAAATCCATCCAAATGACATGGAAGAGATGGATTTGAGATGACAAATGGCCATGTTGACTATGAGGGCAAGAAGGTTTTTGAAGAATATAGGAAGGAAGCTTACTGTTAATGGCAATGAGACTATTGGTTTTGATAAGTCCAAAGTGGAGTGCTACAATTTCCACAAGAGGGGACATTTTGCTAGGGAGTGCAAAACTCTAAGAAATCAAAACAACAAGAACAAGGAAAGCTCAAGAAGGAGTGTGCCTGTGGAAATATCTACTTCCACAGCTTTGGTGTCATGTGATGGTCTTGGTGGATATGACTGGAGTGATCAGGCAGAGGAAGGGCCTAATTATGCACTCATGGCTTTCTCATCTGACTCAGAGGTATCCAATGATTCTATTTGTTCAAAATCTTGTTTGGAAACTGTTGAACTTCTTAAATCTCAAAATGATCAACTATTAAAAGATTTAAAGAAATATGAGTTAATGGTTCTAGCTTATAAGACAGGTTTAGAGTCAGTGGAAGAAAAACTTGAAGTCTATAAAGCAAATGAGTCTATTTATTTACAAGATATTAAGGGCTTAAAATTTGAAATTCATATAGGAGAAATAGCTATAGGAGAGCTTAGGAAGAAGCTTGAAACAGTTCAAAAAGAAAAAGATGGCATTCAACTTAATGTAGATAAATTTGAACATGCATCTAAAAGTTTAAACAAGCTCATAGAGTGTCAGATAGTTGACAATTGCAAGAAAGGTTTAGGCTATAAAAACTATAATGCAGTTCCAGCTCCCTACACAGGAAATTTCATGCCTCCAACACCTGACTTATCTTTTACTAGTTTAGACAAGTTTGTAATAAGCCTGTAGTTGAGAAATGTAAAAGCTATGTCTAGTGAAGAAGAGCCTAAGGTAGTTAGGAAGAATGATGATGCCCCAATTATTGAAGAATAGGTGTCAGATGATGAGGAAGAGGATGTGTCTCAGCCTAAAATTGAAAAGAAAACCGTTAGGCAATAGTATTGTTAATAAATAGTTTGTCAAATCTAAAAAGAACAGAACAAAAAACTGCTAAAGAAAAAGAAGAGAGAAATGAAAAATAAACATGAAGTTTGTGGGTTTGTGTTACTTAAGAAAAATTGAAAAAAAAAGAACTGTTAAACAAATTGAGCAACATAGGCAAAACACTTATAGTCCAAGAGGCAATCAAAGAAATTGGAACAATATGATGTCTCAAAATCTAGGAAGTAATTTTGAGATGTTTAATAAGGTCGGTTATGTATGTGGAAGCTTTGATCATTTGCAAGTTGATTGCAATTACCATCAAAAACAGTTTCAAAATCAAAGGATGGTAAATCCTGTTTGGAACAATTCACAAAGGGTGAATCATCAAAACTTTACTAAAAAGACTCACCCATGTGCTAAAAAGATATGGTTCCAAGAGCAGTACTAATGAAGTCTAGTTTAGTATCAATTAATACTGCTAGACAAAATATTTCAAAAACAGGAGTATTGGTTAATACTGCTAGACAAGTTAATGTTGCTCACTCAAAAACAATAGTGAATGCTGCTAGACCAATGTCATATATTTCTAAAATAGCACATTCAACTGTTAATAAGCCCATTCATAAGAACACAACATTTAAAAACAGTAATATTAATCAAAGGGTTAATACTGTTAAAGGTAAATATCTTAATACTGCTAGGCCAAAAGCAGTAGTTAATGCTGTTAAGGGAAATAATTTTAATGTTGTTAAGGCCTCAGCTTGTTGGGTTTGGAAACCAAAGAATAAAGTTTTAGACCATGTTTCTAAACACAACAGTGCATCAATCACCCTAAAAAAGTTTGATTATATTGATGCACAAGGCAGATCTAAGTCAGTGATGGCTTGGGTCCCCAAAAGATATTGATTTTCTTACCTAATGTGCAGGGCAATCTATAAATAGATTCATAGGATCAAGGAGTGATTGATAGTGGATGCTCAAGGCACATGACAGGGAATATGTCCTATCTTACAGACTATGAAGAGATAGATGGAGGATATGTTGCTTTTGGAGGGAACCCCAAAGTAGGGAAAATCACAAGAAAAGGTACCAATTAAACTACTAATCTAGATTTTAAAAATGTGTATTTTATAAGAGAATTAAAGTTTAATCTCTTTAGTGTCTCACAAATGTGTGATAAAAAGAATATTGTTCTTTTTAATGACACTGAATGTATTGTTTTATCTCCAAACTTTAAGTTAATTGATGAATGTCAAGTTTTACTTAAGTTTTCCTAGAAAGAACAATATGTTAGTTGTTGATTTAAAGACATAGTATTCCTTGAAAGAACAATATGGTATAGTTTTGATCAAACTTGGTGTTGCTTGTCAAAATGGAAGCATCACAAAGCCTCTTGTAGTCGAAAACTGAGAACTCAATTAGTCTTCCCTTTTTACAAATTTTTTGCAATGTAACTTTGTTTGTCCAACATATGTAAAAAATATTATGAAGAAAATGTCTTTCCTAGTTGTTACAGATGATTACAGTAGAGTTTACATGGGTTTTCTATTTCTATCAACTAAGAGAATGATACTAGTGGCATTTCATAAGTCCTTTATAATTGGATAGAAAATCTATGAGATCACAATGTTAAGGGTGAATTAGAATGTTGATAATAGAACTGAATTCAAAAATAGAGAAATGAATCAGTTTTGTAAGATGAAGGGTATTTTGAGACAATTTAGTGTAGCTAGAACTCCTCAACAAAATGGAGTTGCTGAGAGGAGGAATAGGACACTAATGAGGCTACAGCTAGACTATGCAAAGATGATTCTAATGCCAAACTACTTTTTGGGCAAAGTAAGACATATGCTTGCTATGTGCAAAATAGAGTGTTAGTAGTTTAAGCTCATAACAAGTACCCACAGAGGCTGCTAGGACTATGCTAGCTGATTCTAAGTTGCCAACTACTTTTTGGGCAAAAGTAGTCAATACTGCTTGCTATGTGCAAAATAGAGTGTTAGTAGTTAAGCCTCATAACAAGACCCCATATGAACTTTTTCTTGGTAAAACACCAACTTTAAGTTTTATGAGACCATTTGGGTATCCTGTTACCATTCTCAATACCATAGATCACTTAGACAAATTTGATGGCAAGGCTGATGAAGGTTTCTTTGTTGGATACTCTTTGAATAGTAAAGCCTTTAGAGTATTCAATAGTAGAACAAGGATAGTGGAAGAAAACTTGCATATTAGGTTTAGTGAAAGTACACCTAATGTTATAGGTAGTGGAACATATTAGCTATTTGATATTGATGCACTAACAAGAACAATGAATTGTGAGCCAATTGTTGCAGGTACACAGTCTAATGGTTTTGCAGGTACAAAAGCAAGTGATAATGCATGTCAAGCTAGAAAGGAGACAGAGCCTGTTAAAGATTACATTTTGCCACCATTATAGACTACTGATCTACCATTTTCCTAAAAATCAAAGAGTTCTCATGATGATGGATCCAAACCTTCAAGTGATGATGGAAAGAAGGTTGATGAAGATCAAAGAAAAGATAGTGAATGTAAAGATCAAGAGAAAGAAGATAATGTTAACATCACTAATAATGTTAATGTTGCTGACACAAATGAGGTTAATGTTGTTGGTGGAAAAACAAGCATTGAACTTCCATTTGATCCAAATATGCCTGCTTTGGAAGATTATAGCATATTTGAATTCTCAAGTAATGATAAAGATGATGGTGCAGAGGCTGACATGAACAATTTGGATACAACAATCCAAGTCAGTCCTATTCCAACTACAAGAATTCATAAAGATCATCCTCTTGATCAAGTGATTGGAGATTTTCAATCAGCTACACTAACAAGAAAGATGTCAAAGAATTTGGAGGAACATGGGTTTGTTAGTACTATTCAACAAAGAAGAAACCATAAATACCTTCTAAATTGCTTGTTTACTTGTTTTTTTTCACATGAAGAACCCAAAAAGGTAATTCATACATTGAAGGATCCAAGCTGGATAGAGGCTATGTAGGAAGAGCTTCTACAATTCAAGTTACAAGAAGTTTGGACTTTAGTGGATTTACCAAATGGAAAAAGGGCCATAGGCTCTAAATGGATTTTTAGAAATAAAAAGGATGAAATGGGAATTGTGATATGAAATAAAGCAAGATTGGTTGCTCAAGGATATACACAAGAAGAAGGGATTGAATATGATGAAGTCTTTACCCCTGTTGCAGGAATTGAAGCAATTAGGCTATTTTTAGCTTATGCTTCATTTAAAGACTTTGTGGTGTATCAAATGGATGTAAAAAGTGCTTTTCTCTATGGGAAGATTAAAGAAGAGGTGTATGTCAACCACCAAGATTTGAAGAATCAGACTTTCCTGATAGAGTATACAAGGTTGAAAAAGCATTGTATAGACTACATCAAGCTCCTAGAGCTTGGTATGAAACCTTATCAACATATCTGTTAGATAATTGGTTTCAAAGAGGGAAAATTAACAAGACCTTATTCATCAAAAGACACAAAGGTGATATTTTGCTGGTTTAAGTTTATGTGAATGATATCATTTTTGGTTAACAAAGAAGGAGCTATGCATTGAATTTGAGAAGTTGAAGATGAGTTCTATGGGAGAACTTACATTCTTCTTGGGATTACAAGTGAAGCAGAAGAAGGATGTCATATTTATTAGTCAAGGTAAATATGTTGAAGAAATTTTAAAAAAATTTGGATTTACAGAAGTCAAGACTGCAAGCACACCAATGGAAACTCAAAAGCCTCTGCTTAAGGATGAAGATGGTGAAGAAGTGGATGTTCATATGTATAGGTAATGATTGGTTCATTGATGTATCTTACATCTTCAAGACATGACATCATGTTTGCAGTGTGTGCCTGTGCTAGATACTAAGTCAATACAAAGGTTTCACATCTTCATGCTATGAAAAGGATTTTTAGGTACTTAAAAGGTCAACCAAAATTGGGCCTTTGATATCTAAAAGATTCTCCTTTTGATTTCGTAGCATACACTGATAGTGATTATGCTAGAGCAAGCTTAGATAGGAAGTCTATAATAGGAGGTTGTCAATTTCTTGGATGTAGATTAATATCATGGCAGTGCAAGAAACAGACAGTGGTTGCAAATTCCATAACAGAAGCCGAGTATGTGGCTGCTTCAAGTTGTTGTGGATAAGTGCTTTGGATTCATAGTCAACTACTTGATTATGGGTATAATTTTATGCATACCAAGATCTTTATTGACAATAACAGTACTATTTGCATAATTAAAAATATTGTTTTTCATTAAAAAATAAAGCATATAGAGATCAGACGTCATTTCATTAGAGATTGCAATGAAAAGAAATTGATTCAAATGGTCAAAATCCATACTGAGAAGAATGTTGTAGATTTGCTAACAAAAGTTTTTGATGTAAGTAGATTTCAATATTTAATTGTCAGTATTGGAATGCTAAATCCTTAAAGTCTTTATCTCTTTATGTTTTTGTAGAGTTTTGTATGAACTAGTACTATTATTCATATCATTAAAAGTTTCTGCTATAAGTATAATTAGTACTGCTGGTTATACTTAATACTGCTGAGTTACTATTGTTAGTTATACTTAATACTGCTAGGTATAATTAATACTGTGATAATTGTGAAAATTGCTATGGCTTGTATTTTCTTGGTTTTTGGACTAACATTTTGCAGGAAAAGCAAAGAAAAGTGTTAAATTGATGATGGAAAAGCTGTTTAGAATGGAATTGGAGTAAATGCTGGTGACTCAAAGTTAATGTTGCTTGGCATAACTTACTACTGCTGGGTGAAAGTTAATGCGGTTGGTGGTATTTTCATAAATACTTCGATTAAGGGTTTCAATCAATCCTTTAATCAATTTTACTCTTTCAAATACTCACTAACTACAAACCCTAACTTAATTTTATCATCCATTATCAAAACCCAACATAAATGACGACTCTAAAGTTTGCTGATACTCATAATATGGTCGTATTTTTGTCTAAACCCACAAAGAGTGATGGATTTGAACAAATAGTGGATTTTTTTAATGCACACCCTATACGGTATGCATTAACAGTTAATCCTACTATATATACTTCTTGCATCGAACAGTTCTGGTCTACTATCAAGGCATAAACTATCAATGGGGAAGCACAGTTACATGCCCTAGTAGATGGCAAGAAGATAATTATTACTGAAGCATCTATTAGAAGAGATCTTCAACTAGCAGATGAGGAAGGTGTTGATTGTTTACCAAATTCTACCATCTTTGAACAACTCACTTTGATGGGGAATGAGAAAATTTCACAAAAACTAACTTTCTATAAACCATTCTTTTCCTTATAATAGAAATTTATAATCCATACTATTCTACAGTGTCTAAGTCCAAAGACTACTACCTGGAACGAGTTTAGTAGTAATATGGCATCTGCCATTATCTGTTTAGCTACAAACCAGAAGTTTAATTTTTCAAAATTTATTTTTGAAAGTATGATTAGAAACTTGGATAATTTGTTTGGCAAATTTTTGATGTATCCAAGGTTTGTACAAGTATTTTTAGATCAACAACTTGATGAAAGGCCAACTCATAAGAGAATTTATATTGCACCCTCTCACACTAAAATGATATTTGGAAATATGAGAAGGGTAGTCAAAGGTTTTTCTGGTAGAGTAACACCTTTATTTCAAACAATGGTGGTACAAAACCAATCAGAATTAGGTGAAGGTTCGGCAATTCCAACTGATCCCCATCACACACCCACCATTATTCAACCATCTACTCAACCTTAAAAGACACAAAAACCTAGGAAGCCTAAAAGAAAGGACACTCAGGTACCTCAGCCTAGTGATCCTAGTGAAAATGTTGCAGATGAGGCTGTCCATAAGGAGTGGGGTGACAATTTAGTGAGGGCTGCCACTACTGCTTCTAGCTTAGAAGCAAAGCAGGATAATGGTAATATCAATAAGACCCAATCCAAGGTAACACCTAATGAATCTAGTTCCTTAAGAACTACTTCAGGTGGTGGTCCTAGGTGCCAAGAAACCATGGGGGATACTACTGCTCGAACTAGATTTAAGAGTGTATCTAAACATTCCAATGATTCATTGTTCGCAAGAGGTAAGACACGTCAAAGTGACGAGGATAGACTTAAACTTGATGAATTGATGGTACTATGTACCACTTTATAAAACAGGGTTCTTGATTTGGAGAAGACAAAGACCACTCAACATAATGAGATTGCTACTTTGAAAAGGAGGGTCAAGAAGCTTGAAAAGAAAATTAGGTCAAGAACTCATAGGCTGAAGAGATTATACAAAGTTGGTTTGACAGCTAGGGTAGAATCCTCTGGTGATGAAGAAAGTTTAGGTGAGGATGCATCAAAACAAGGGAGGATTGATGCTATTGATGCAGATGAAGAAATTACCCTGGTTAGTGTTCAAAATGTGGATAAAGAGATGTTTCATGTAAATGTTTTAGATGGTGAGGATATGTTCAATGCAGAATAAAAAGTTGCTTCTAATAAGGAAAATGATGAAGTTAATGTTGTTGAACAAGTAGTTCAAGTTAGTGCTGCTGGTAATGTAGTTAGTACTGCTGGTGCTACAACAACTGTTAGTGCTGCTACAACAACTACTGATGATGATGGTGAAATTACTTTGGCTCAATCACTTATAGAAATGAAGAGTACAAAACCTAAGGTGAAAAGGGTTGTTATACAAGAGCCGGGTGAATCTACAACAACAAAATATTCACAACTATCTTCACAACAATCACAAGACAAAGGTAAAGGAATATTGATAGAACCTGTAGAGCCTATGAAGAAGAAAGATCAAATCAGGCGTGATGAAGAAACTGGTTTAAAATTACAAGCTGAATTTGATGAAGAAGAAAGACTTGCAAGAGAGAAAGCTAAAAAATAAAAAGAAGCCAATATTGTCTTGCTTGAAACATGGGATGATATACAGGCAAAGATTGATGCTGATCATCAATTGGCTGAAAGATTGCAAGCACAAGAACAAGAAGAGTTGTCTGTTGAAGAAAAGGCTACATTATTTCAACAACCTTTAGAGAAAAGAAGAAAGCATTTTGCAGCTAAAAGAGCAGAAGAGAAAAGAAACAAACCACTAACAAAAGCTCAACAGAGAAAGATAATGTGTAATTACCTAAAGAACATGGAAGGATACAAGCTCAATGATTTGAAGTACAAAGATTTTAATTCTATCTAAGAGATGTTTGACAGAGCATTCAAAAGGGTAAATACATTTGAAAACTTTAGAATAGAGTTGGTGGAAGGCAAAGAAAAGAGAGCAGGAACAGAGCTGATACAAGAGATTATAAAGAAGCAAAAAGTGGACGATGAAAAAGAAACAACAGAGCTTAAATAGTGTTGGGAAATCATTCCAGATGAAGAAAAGGTAACAATTGATGCTATACCTTTAGCTGTTACATCTCTAAGTATTGTTGACTGGAAGATTTATTAAGAAGGAAGAAAAAGCTGTTATCAAATAATGAGAGCAGATGGAAAGTCTCAAATGTACATGTTCTTTAGTCAAATGCTTAAAAGTTTTGACAGGGGAGATTTGGAAGATCTGTACAAGTTGGTAAAATCTAAATATAAGTCAAAAAGACCAGTGGAAGACTTGGATTTGTAATTATAGGGTAATTTGAAAACAATGTTTAAACCACATGTAGAAGATGCAGTATGGAGGAATCAACAAGGATACAAAGTGTTAGAGTGGAAGCTGTATGACTCCTGTAGAGTACATTCCTTGATGATGCAACATATGCGTATTTATATGTTGGTAGAAAAGAAGTATCCCCTTGCACCACTTACACTTTCAATGATGTTGGAAAAGAAGCTTAAGATTGATTATGAAAGTAAAATGGCTTATCAGCTTCTTAAATTCATCATAAAATAGCTTAAGAAGTAAAGAAGTGTTTGGAAGCATCTTCATGATGTTGATGAAGCTTTAAATGAAGAAAAATGATGATTTTGAAGAAGAATATCAAGTTTAGGGGAGGATTGTTAGGATTAAAAGTCTTCTTGATGCTGTTTGGATTACTGCTGCTCATGTTTTTGTTAATGTTGCTCAGCTGGAGTTAGTACTGCTAGTGAAGATTTAGTACTGCTAGTGAAAATATGCTAAGTAGTTACTACTCCTAGTACAAAGTTAAGACTGCTCAGTTGAAGTTAATGCTGCTAGTTAGTACTGCTTATATGATATCTATTAGTTGTTTATAGAAAAGATTATGAATACTTAGGAAAGGATTGTAAGCCGACTAAGACTCCCTGGTGTATAAAAGGAGATTCTAAGGCATAGAGTTTAATACAATATATCATTATCATCTTAAACGTATAATTCTTAGCTTCAAGGTCTTTGTAACCCTAATACTTGGAGAGTATTCATATTATTATCATTAATAATATTGGAGCTTGTTTGTTGACTTATATGTTCATAGAATTACTATTTCATTGATAATTCTTCTTAATATTAAAGATTAGATTTCGCATAATCTTTAATACATTCAAACAAATTTTCTACTATAGTTGTGTTAGATTTATCTAATATAACTAAACCTTAAACAATCATAAGGAATTTGATCTATTGAAGTGGGATCAACACCATTATTTTACCATTGTACCTCAATTTTGCACCTTCAACATCCGTATCTTTCTATGGTATGTTGCTTTTACCCTGCTGTTCAGTGAAATCCAAATTATCATTTAATCTTCTTCCTACATTCAGCATGCTTTCCCGTATCTACAACTCTATTTCAGTCAATTATTTCACTTCGTTCCTTCTTTCTTTGAAATTTCGTTCTTTTATCCGCAATTCTTCTTCGAGAAGTACTCGTGCATCAATTACCTTTTCCAGTTTATTTAGATAATAAATAAGACTTTGTTTGATGGAGTCATTATTCCATCCTCTATGAACGCATTCGGTAAATACTTGCGAGTGTTTTTCATAATCCAGCAAAATCGAATGGTTCAAATATAAGAATTGACAAAACAGTTTCTTGACCTCTTGAAAATATTTCTTTGACTCACACTCATGAAATTTCTCTAGTTTATTTATGTTTTTGAAGAATTCATCTTTGACACCTTTCTTAATTTTGTAACAACGATTCATATTATACGCTTGTCCAAAGAGAAACTCAAATGATTTGTGATGCGACGATTCTACAATGCTGATATCTAAAAGCTAAAAAAATGACTTAAGTGATTTAAGATCATTTTTGTATTCTTTTTCCATTAAACTCTCTTGTTCTCGCAGTTGTCGCAATTCTCTCATGTCATTTTCCAAGCATGAAAATACCATATCTTTTGATTCCATTTTTCCAATTTATCGATCACAAACACGAGCAAAAATCAAAATTTATCCCGAATAATATCCAACACGAATCTACGACTCCAATTTCTCACGAACCCAAATCTTTCGCAGTTATCTCAGTTTTCACAAAAGTATCAATCGAAAATGAATCAAAATTAAAATAAAACCGTAAATGATCAATTTCAATTGAATATAAGCTTTTTGAGAATGTATCTTGTACGCACAACTTTTCTATATGAGTTCAATTTTCGATAAACACTAAAAAATAACAAATCCTACTCGTGATTATCAAAGATTGTATATTTTCTAGAAAGTATCCATCGAAAATGAATCAACAATACGATGATACCGTAAAGTGAACAATTTTGATGAAATTAATGCGTTTGAAGAATACTTCAGAAAATAAGCACCACAAATTCGATACAACTGAAAATGTGAGTTTTACCTAATTTTGAATTGAAAATGAATCACAAGATCGATAAAACCAAAAATGTGAACACAATCAAATTTTCAAGCGTTTTTAGAACTTTACCGAAAAGTAAAACTTTTACACAAATTCAATAAAACAAAAAGTGTGAACTACATTTCAAAAATGATAACCCTATAGTAACTTCAAATTAGATGAAACTGAAAATGAAGAACTAATCTATTACAACTCGATAATCAAACAAATACAAAGGAAAATGAATACCGAAAAATTTCACTATAAGTAATACTTATCAAAATTGTGTTGGTTTTATATTTACTTCATCACATTCTCTGGCCCCTAAAGAAATAAATCTTAGCCTGCAAAGCTTGTGTAGAAATTTCGGATGAAACAAGAATCAGCCCAAAATTATACACCCATTGCCAAATATTTTGATTATCTCAATGAACCCAATTTATTTTTGGACAAAATATTCAGGCCCAATTATATAACAAAAAATCCTTGGCCCACACTATCAATCTTACATATTAGGTAAAAATCAGGCCCAACTTTCTCTTTTAGGGATTTTGATAACTAATATATAAGCAACACACTCACAATAAAGTCTCAAACCCTAAAAACAAAAGTTCCACCAGCCACCACAATGTTCTATCGATATCTATTTGCAAGGTACTCTTAAACACCCCTCTTTCTTGATTTATTACTCACACGACACAGATCAAACACTATGCTTCTTCTTACTTATGCTTCTTCCTTATCAAAACACTACCTTGGTTTGAGAAAAGAACTCACGAGAGATACAAAAAAAATAAATAGCATCAAGATTAGAGAACAAGAAGCACAGGTAGGTTTCCTTTTGTTGAGGTTTTCATGTTTTCCTTGTATAAATCAAAACAAAAGAAGATTGAAACCTTTGTCTTTTAATCTTTCTTTTAATTTTCGAAAATAAAAATGAAGTTCTTCTTCAAAATAGATCTATGATGAGTGGTTTGTTTGTGGTCTTTTAAAGATCAATACTTTGATATACAAACAACTAAACTGAGATCTATAATCTTTGATCGTTTTCTTTTCCAATTTGGTTAGATCCCTTTTAACTATCAAAATGATTTATCAAAAATGATTTGATATCGAAAAAGATTCTTGTCGAAAATGAATCTTGTTGAAATTGAGTCTTGTCGAAATTAAGTTTGTCGAAATTCAATCTGTCAAAAAATGATCAAACCAAAAGTACACTGGTTTGATTTCGGATCTGTGATGAAAATGTTGTCACTATGTTAAGATCGTTTATAGATCTCGTTTTATATGAAACAAACAAGTGAAAAACAAAATCTGAGATCTAGATATATCTTTGAATCTGTTTGAGTATAAAAACTTATATCTGTACTTTCATTTCTTCTTTTAATTCCAATTTTGACAAATCAGTGAATTTTTATCGTAATTAAACTTTGACTAAAAAATGCGTCTTTGACCGTTGACAAAAGTCAAAACCAAAATTAAAAAGTCAACGTCAAATTTTGATCAGTCAAACTTACTTCCGAAAATGATTATTGTAACTGATTTTGTCGAAAAAGCACAAAAATAAGCAAGTAAGCACGAATAAGCAGATTATCTACCAGTTTGTTTCCCACAACCCTTACGATAAAACCGTAAGAAGTCAATTTCGATTGCATAAAACACAATCCGAAATTAGTACAATAAGGACAAATTTAGCTATTAAGCACATAATAATCAGTTTTGAAACTTTTTAAGCACAAGTAATAAGCAGTTTAAACTAAAATTTTGTATAATCAGTTTTGACTCAAAATAAGCTCTTATAAGCAGTTAGACCTAAAAATTGTTTTAAACCAAAATAAGCTAATAAGCATGAAATAAGCTTTTCGATCAATTAGGCACTCGTAAACCAAAATAAGCATACAGATTAACGAAATAAGCAATCGAAATAAGCAAATTCGAACAGAAAAAGATTAAAATAAGCTGTCTGATTAAGCTGTTGAAATAAGCAGTCTGAATAAGCTTCCTAAACGAACACTAAATCGCTCCTTGGCTCTAGTACCACTTGTTAGGTCTTGATTTTAAGATCGAATAAGTAATAGAGTGTGTGTTTAGGTGTTTATGTATATGTTTATTCTAGAGAGAGAAATAGTAAAGAGAGATGGAGAGAAGTATAGAAATTAGAGAGAGACAGAGGGAGGAGGAGAATGAGAAGAGAAATGAGATTAGATTGATAAGCTTCACCTCATGAATGAGGTGGGGATGGGTATTTATACCCATTTACAAGGAGATCTACTAGCTCTTGGTTTTTAGCCTTTGGCTATTTAGTCGGGTCTCGTGACTACATTTTAGTCACTAGCCTTTAACCTAACTATTACACATGTAATATTTCACTATTTATTACAAGACTCGATCTCAATAAGATCGTTACTTTTTCATTCCTAACATTAAAGTTGCACCTTTAATCAAAATGCAAAGTTTGATGATTTTTCAAAAAGAAATTCAAACATTAAAGTTGCACCTTTCTGCAAACATTGAAGCAAACAAGTCTTTGAAAACTCAAATGCGCTTTTTGAAAAAAGAGTCTTCTAAAAAACAAGATAAATACATTGAAGAAATTGTAGATTTATAAAAGAAAAAGAAATCTCTTGACAACATTGTCTACAAAACGGGTTAAACTGTTCAAATGATCCATATGTTAACAAAACCTCAAGCATTTTATGATAACACCCACAAAACAGATCTTGGGTATCAAAATCCTTTGTATCTGTGTAAAGCTCAATGAATACAACCTGTGCTGCATGATGGAAGTGCCTTAGCTGAAAAACATGCTGCTATTTCTGTGATTAATACTGAAGAGACTATAATGTTAGCTGAAGAGAGTAGATTAAAAATGAATGAAAAAAATGATCTGATTGTGAAAGAGATAAAAGTAAACATCAAATTCATTGATTATGTTTCACTAAATAAATTTTTTGACCATTTTGTTCCTAAAAACAACTGTTTATAGAACAAGCATTTTGGTTACCAATTTCAAAAACAGTTTCTGAACACCCACCGGTTCAACCAAAACCAGTGCTGTATGATGTAGTTTATGAAATGAAAGCAAATTTTCAACAAATGGAAACCGAGGTTGAATAATGTTCTATGGATAGGAAGTATTTTGAGATTGAAAAGAAAGAACTATTAATTGAAAATGATCGAATTTTAGAGTAAATTATTTCTCAAGATATTATGTGTATTGCTATGCATTCTTATGATGATCTTGGAATAGAGTTATATTGATGAATACAGTATGTGTTTGGAACTTGAGGCCGAGCTTTCAAAAAAGAAAGATATGGTTGAAAAAGCTGTTTATAATGAACTTTTAAACATATTTTCAAGACTTAGAAAACGGTGTATTTCCCTTGAAATAAAAGTACAACAAAGTAAAGAAAGTTTTCAAAATGACAGACCATGTAATAATCAGGACGCTATTGAATTTTAGGAATTCTTTGAAATAAATGAATTGAAAGCTTAGTTATAAAAGAAAAACACAACAATCAGCAACTTGAAAGACCACATTGCAACTTTGAAAGGAAAAAGTGTATCTGCTTGTACTGCATCTGTCAATAATGCAACTCTGATTGCCCTATGGATGTTTAAGTTTGATTTGCAGCAACTTTCCTCGAAACTTAGGCAAAATAGGGAAGCACATGTAGATTACCTTAAATACATAAAGAAACATGCTGACACACTCTATGAGATGGTAGAGAAAGCTAGAGCTTTGAAGCCTTTAGATAAAGTGTTAGACTATGCTTGTAAGTTTACAACACGAATTCAGGAGTTGTTAATATATGTTAGTGCTACACTCCCCAGTTCCCAAAACGAAAGTGAGAAATTGGTTGTTGTTACACCAATGAACAAGAACAAGAAGGTTAGGTTTGCAGATCCTCGTACATCAACAAGTAACACACAAAACAGGTAGAAACACATAGTAATCAGACTACTAACAAACCTTTGTTGCCTTCTACAGGAGTAAAACGTTATACTAATGCTAGCGGATCAAAGCGTAGGAGCAATAAAAGGAACAATAGGATCTCACAAACATCAAGTAGCAACAAGAAGAATTAAACAGTACAAGCCCGCCCTCAGAATGTTAAGTCTAGTTTGAATAACACGAATCGTATTTCTATTTGTAATGCAAATGTTAAGCATGATGTGTTAAATGTAAACTCTGAATTTGTGTGTTCTACATGTAATGAATGTTTACTTTCGGCAAATCATGATATGTGTGTTGTTGATTATTTGAATGATGTGAATGTGCATGCTAGAACTAAGTCTGTTAAGAGCATTAAGAAGAATGAATGGAAACCTACGGGTAAAGTGTTTACTAATGTTGGAAACAGATGGTTACCTACAGGAAGGACTTTCACTATAGATTGAACTAAATGCCCTTTAATTAGAATCACTTCCACTCAAATAGTGCCTCTTAGGAAACCAATTCAAACAAAAGTAATTACAAAAACACCACCAAGTAGAGCCACTCAAGGGAAACCCAATGAAACAAAAACTGTGTGTTCGAGTAGTAAACCTAGGATTATAGAATCTATGTATTCTAACAACTTGGAACCCAACATAAATTGGGGATCTAATGTTTCAAACTCTCCATCTTCTTCTCGCTTCTAGTGTAGGTCGTACAGATCGTCCTTTGGTATTCGGACTCTAGTTGCTCAAAGCATATGATCGGACAGCGCTCTCAGCTAGGTAATGTAACAATTTTAAGGGTTTATTTATCAACAAGTTTATGGGAACCATTAGATTCGAGAATGGTCAAGTTAAAGAAAATATGGGGTATGGTGTTATCAGATAAGTAATGTAACAATTTCAAGGGTTTATTATGTAGAGGGGCTTGGACACAATTTATTTTTAGTGGGTTAATTTTGTGACTCCGATCTTGAAGTAGCCTTTCGAAAACACTCGTGCCTTGTTCGTAATTTAGAGGGTGTTGATCTACTCAAGGGCTCAAGGGGAAAAAATTTGTATACACTTTCACTGGAAGATTTGTTGAAGTCCTCTCCAATATATCTCTTTTCCAAAGCTTCTAAACCAAATCCTGGTTATGGGATTAACAGTTGATAATGCTTTAATTATACATGTTTTAGGCGGCGTTATTGTACATATTATCATCATTTCTCATGAACTTTTGATACTTAATAGCATGAAATGTGTGCATGTTCACTTGAAGTTAATCCAAGCTAAAAACTGCTCAAATTGCAAGTGTTTATGCCTCATGGAAGTCAAGTTAAAAGATAATAAAGAATAAAGTCCAAGATCAAGCAGAAGTGCACCGCACATTCCCATGTGTGCACCGCACTTGGTCACGAAATAAATGAAAGCAGTAAATACAAGAAGTGCACCAATTTTCCCTAGATGTGTGTCGCACTTCTTGTCTCGCCCAACCTATAAATAGAGAGGCATTTTCACCCATTAGAGATATCACTCGCACACACTTCTAATAAATAATCATCTATCAATCTTCATCATTTCCTAGTGTTTTAAGGAAGAAATTCCAGCAAAACAAAGATGGGTTATAATCTAGTTATATCGAATAAGAAATGATTATATTTAGTTTGGTTATTTGTAATCGGGTTAACCATCTGTGATCTAGCCGAATCTTGTATGTCTTTTATTACTATATCTATTTCCGTTATTATGAACTCTGTAGCCATGAGAGGCTAAACCTCTTATGACTACTCAGTTATGTTAATATAATAAAGAAGTGTTTGGTATTATTGTGATCTTATTAATCTCAAGTTTATATTCAAATCCTATCGTATTTGATCTTGTCAACTTTGTTTATCACCTGTGATAATATACGCATAATGGTATAGGTCAAAAGACCCATTGTGTACTATATAGTTTTAAAGATTTGTCTACGATCTTTATTATTTAGTTGGAGAAATCCGCTTATGTTAATTGGTAAACAAAATAGATTTGATATAATAGTAACTTGATTATATGAGTGACACACTTGATTGAGTTAAACTAATATGAGTCTTAAGTTAATACAAGTTTATTTGTGAAAACATTTTTTAACGAGAAAACCTTTTTATAAGTTAAGAATTAAAATTAAAGATCATTTGATGTGTGTTTTACATGTCTTAAATTTATAATGCTAGAAATACCGATTTTTACTAAAAACACAACAATCAGGAAAGTATGCCCTTTCGTGTATAGTATAGTTTAGGTAAGTCTAGGTCGTCCTAAGAGAATTGAAGTTTTCACAGTTTGTAATTAAGGTGCTAAGGCTAAAATGATTGTCACTTATCAAGTTAACCAAAACGTGCATTTAATGAAATTTGTAAAGAAAGCGATTAAGAGATGATTCAAGCATGGAAATAAAGTATGTTTTTTAGGCAATGATCATTGAGACAATGATATGTTTGGGATAGTGTTTACAAGTTTAGAAAATAGAGTTATCACAAGTTACAAATCCTTTTGACCTTTAAGTGTAACTAGTGATTATATCGATTAATAACAACAAATTCTTTCGGCCTTTATAAGTTATTATAACTAATATATTAAGTAAAATGATATAACACATATATAAAGAACCCTTTTGGCCTATATTCTTATATAAAATATGTTTTACCAATTCAATAAACAAGTATCCAAACATTCCATATCCAAAATCACATAATGCCTAAACAAACACAAGATGACTACTCCATAATCAAACAAGTAATACACATAGTAAACTCATAAAATTCAGAAACTTTCATATCAAAAGATAATACAAGTATACCAAAGTTATAAGATCAAAAGATGGCAATTACAAGCTTTTCCAACCAGAAATTATTATCAATACCCCAAGCTATTGATTCATATTATCTCAAACCCTTAAGGTGCTGTCACCACACTTGTAGGATCAAGAAAAAGCAAGCCAAGATCGTTCGACACGGCTTTGATTAAGTGGAAGTATGATTAAAGGATGTTGTGGTACAAAGGGATGGTTGGATCAAAGGTTTTTCAAGGCTTAATCCCCCAAAATCCCTATTTTAAGGTGTGTAATCGAATGGGATCGATTTGTGTGAGATGTGTGTGAAATGAGAGAGCCAATGAGGCTTTTTATAGGCTTTTTGGGGTCCAAAAACCACCGCACAAGAAATATTATGCGCCACACTTCGGGTGTTAATGTTGTCTTCATTTAATGCCTTTAATTCTTTCCACCGCCTCAAAAGTGCGTCGCACTTTTTGCAAAACCGGCGTACTTCTGATCATTTTCACTCCATGGCTTTTCGCAAAGTTGTAGCTAATTTAACTCTCTTCGCGTGGCCGCCAGAATTGTGTGAAACGGAGTTTGTATAACCAAGTTATGACCAAAACCGTGAACAAGTGTCGGGAAGCATTCAGCTTGAGTTATTTCTTCGCCTAAGCTTCAAATCTTCGTGTATTCTTCTGTTTTCTTCCACGACACGTATCATGAACCTACAATAGCAAATATACTTGATTAAGTATTTAAAGTTCTAATAATTAGCGAAAATAGATATATAAAAGCACTGATAATGCATGCAGAAATATGTATAATTTGAGCGTTATCAAATCCTCCCACACTTAAACTTTGCTTACCCTCAAGCAAATTTAAGAAAAGAAATTTAGAAACAAAGGTTCCTACATGACAAGACAAGGAAATTTTTATATATTTTTAAATTTTGATGTTTATTAAAAAAATTTATTGGGTGTGAAATTATCAAAAATATTTTTGGTTTTTTAATAAATAAGCGCAAAATGCGCAAACACCCCCCACACTTAAAGGTTTGCTTGTCCTTAAGAAAAATAAGGAAAATAAATAAGCTTTAGAAAACAAACATTGAATTATGAAAAATATTTTTGGATTTTTAATATGCGAAACCAGAGATGTTTGACAATACCCAATGATCTTCAAGCTATTAGAACATGACTAAACACCTCACGAAGAAGGAAAGTATAATTCACTCAAACACTCATATGTGATGTAATAGATGGTAGAAGGAAATCACACTCATTTGCTTAGACAGGATTCATTAAGTTACCATAGGCTTGTACAAGAAACAAAACTACACCGATGTGGCGTAAGCACCAGGTATAAATATCAAAAGAGGACTTTTATTTGGGTTGTAACGTTAGGCTAAGGGTTTAATAGGGTGTGGATAAGGCATGAGAAATATATACTGGAAATGGTTTTATAATATACATGTCGACAAGTCCAAGAAACCCAAGTTGCTAGTTACGACAATCCACAAGCCTGCGAGGTATCGAATAAACCAACCTCAAACTCGTACAAATGATATAACAATACGTCACCAACAACCAACATCTCAACTATTATTCATACTTTAGTTTCTCTCCCTTTTTTCTTTTTATTTTTTTTCCTCACTCTTTTTTTCATTTCATTTTTTTCTTTCAATCAGTCCTTCACACAACTAACAATTCCCCCATACTTGAGATAAGAATACACCACAAAAAATACGAAAATGAAGCAGGCCTTCTTCATCTTCATTGAAATGGCGCAACACTCATAGCAAAGCGCGAGCAAACCATACGCAAAAATTAATCAATCATACCGAGCAGCTAGCAACCAACCATTGAGACTTTCGACAAGGAGTAAGGCTAGGCTAAAGGTTATATATATATATATTTTTGTATTTTCTTTATTTTAGTGGATGAGAAAAATGAATAGAATGGCTCAGAGGTTAAACTAGGGGTATCTAGCACTAAAGATGAGTGCTAACATAAGGGTTTTATTTGGGTGGTTAGCTAATCAGTATAATTAGCTAAAAGAATAATATGTTAAATGGAATGGCTATTTGGTTTAATCTTAAGTTGCCTCTTTATCACTTAAAAATACCTATATCACGCGAACGTGATCTCACTACGGTCTCGCAATGATTTCAAGCACAAGAAAAGGCGACAAACTACAAATACACAGCTGTAACGACGGATGAGACACATGCAATTGCATTCAAACCTTAACTCGAGAAAGCTAAAGGCCAAAATTTATTTCTAAAAGATTTAAAGGCGAAACTCACATTTGGAATGGTTATAAATGCGCAACTAATGTCATCGATCCTGAGTCAGATCTGCTCTATCAATCGGGACACATCTCTGGTTTTAAAACTTTATTTATTAACTATGTTTTATTCTAATATATTATCCTAAGTGTCAAAACAATTTAAAAACAAGATTAGATTTATAGATTACCAAGGGCAAACAAAAGTTTATAATTTAAAATGAGTCTAATTTTTCAATCTATTCCCCCCCCCCCCCCACACTTAAGTTGAGCAATATGCATAATTAAAAAATAACTTAAAAGTGGGACAAGCGAGGAAAATAAGTATAAGAGAAACAAGACTTCCTGGTGCTCATAAGTGCTTGGTTGAATTCAGAACGATACGACACAAAATGGAACGCCATCATATATGTAAGTGAATTCAACCACATATAATATAATAATCCACATATATCATTCCCCCAACGAATAGTTATCACCACCATCCAACCTTCACCTATTTATTTAATCTACAAAATAAACAAAACTACGAAAACTGTAAAATACAAAAGCGCACTTTCGTAGGCAACACGATTGCATTTATCGTATGCAACAAGCCTTTAAAACCCTTGGTGTTCTGAGTGGACGAGTTATAGTCTCGTGAGGGTTTACAACGAACACACCCACAAAGTTCATTAAATTTCTTTTTGTATATATTAATATATATTTTTATTTATAGGTTTATTATTATTATTTAATATTACTATTTATTATTATTTAGTATTAATATTATTAAACTTAACTTAATTTAAGATTCCTTGACGATACGGTTTAAGTTAGAATGATCCATATTTAAACGTTGAGGGTATGGTATTTTTGGTATGTACTCACGGAATGTATATTCTTTTGTTTTGACTACGTTATAACCCTTTTTTGTTGTTTTAATAGGTAGATCTTTTTTGATTTTATTGTTAACGATGATAGAAGGTGATGGATATTTTTGAGTTTTTAGAGAATCATCAGACTTTCTACTCCTAGTGAATACGGCATTCACTTGCTCGGTTTGAGCTTGAGGAGGAGGAGGAGGGTCAGTCCTATCAGTTTGTTTTGAAGATACGTTTTGAGACTTTGACCACTCGTCTATTTTTCTTTCCATATTTTTATATATAGTTTGGCAATTCTTTTCTTTTTGCTTCATCTTTATAATCATATCTTTAACATTATTCTTGACAAACATATTCGAAACTCTTTGACCATCCAAGAATTTGGTGATTAGTTTTTCAAGATTAGTTTTAGATTGATTGTATTTGTCAAAAAGTTTAACATGAACAGTTCTAATGCTACGGATACAACTTTTGAAATCTTCGAGATCATGTTTCACATCATTGACTAATTCTGTGAGCGATTTTCCAAAATCATTAAGATCATTATGGGATTGGTGAGAATACGAATCCTGAGAATCTCGAATTTGATAACCTTCAAGTTGGATGGAATTTACTTCATGACGTTCACACCTCGGCGTGTCATCGTTCATGCGATTTTTAGAAGCGTGGTTACCTTCATGGTTATTATAATTCTTACGCATCTTATGCATCTCTTCTTTTAAGTTCTGGAATTGAGAATCCATTTTTATAGTTAGAGCTTCCATTTTTTCCATTAATCGATAATTATCATCATTACTATCACTTCCATCGGCGAAAGCAACAGATTTTTGATGATGATGATCGTTTTGAGATTTAGTGGACCAATCAAGTTTGAAAAGGACTTTGTCATCAAGAAATTAAATGGCTTGATTAGGACTTTTGTAGAGGAAGATCCCTCTGGCTGTCTCATCCAGGATTGCTTTAGTGGATTCATCTAGACTGTGATAGAATATTTTGAATAATAGCTCCTTTGGTCAGACCGTGCCCATAGTATTTTCGAAGCATGTTCTTCAGTTGTAACCAAGCGTCGGTTAGACATTCACATACGTTTTGAGAGAAATTTCTGATTTCGAGTAGAAGACGGTTAAATAACAAAGGCGAAAAGAATCTGCTTATAAAAGATCTTCTCATTTGTTCCCACGATGTTATAGACTCTTCATTAAGTTCGTTAAACCGGATTTTAGCTTTATCACATAAGGATAAGGGAAATATTAAAAGCTTGACAGCTTCACTTTGAGTTTCACCATATTTGAACATGTCGCAGATTGCGAGAAATTCACAGATATGGTCATGCGGGTCGGTCCGCAGATAACCATCAAATTTATTTTCCCATATCATTCTTAAGTGAGTACTATTGATAACAAAGTTGTCATCAACATCGGGTCAAAGAATAGCAGAAATAGCAATCGGTGCTACATTCTTAGCACTTTCCCATATGGGTTGATCATCAGGATCGAGATTTATTAATTCTTGGGGTGGTGAATTGGGTTGGGATTCAACATCTTCTTTGGATATATTTAAGACGAAAACTTCATTAACGGAAGAATGTTGAGTTGAAGATTTTAGTACCTCAACCTCGACGGATTCTTTTTGGATAGTTTTAATTTTACATGTCTTCTTTTTCATATTTTTATTTAATTTAGATAATGGTTTTACGAGTTGTTTTTCCCAAGATCGTGGATTTATACATACTTTATGGGTTTTGCAAAAAGACATTATATATATATATATATATATATTATATTTGAGACTAAAATATTTTTATTTTATTATATTTTTATATATATTAGATATATTTTATTTTTTATTAAATATAGAAAATAAGGATAAATAGATAAAAGTTACTTTTTGTAGATTAGATAGATAATTACGGTGCACTTGAGGTAAAGTGCGCCGGTTTTTCTTGAAATTTATGTTTTTTTGTTTGTTAAAACAACAGAAACAATTGACAGGAAGTCCGGCGGTTTTAAGGTTAAAACCGGCATACTTCGGGTTTTCGAGGCAAAATTTTCAAATGAAACAAGGGAGGTGCGGCACACACAGAAAATGTGCGCCGTACTTAGAGAAACTGAAGCATATATTCAAAAATTAAACACGTGTAAGAAAACAAAAAGCACAAAAAACAAGCAACAAACTGATAACAACTTAAACAATTCCCCGACAACGACGCCAAAAACTTGATGTGTGTTTTACAAGTCTTAAATTTATAATGCTAGTAATATCGATTTTTTTTCTTAAAGGTAAATTTATTAAGAAAAGAGCCAAAAGGCAAAGATTACAAAAGATTGCCAAAGTGATATAACAAAGTTAGGACACATCCCTAACCCATCATAAAGGCACAAAATTCAAATGGCATTGGACAAATCCCAAGCTACTAGAAATACTAATTTTTATTAATACACAACACTCGGAAAGTATACCCGTTCGTGTATAGTATAGCTTTAGAGGTAAGTCCAGGTCGTTCCACGGGAATTGAAGTTTTCAATAGTTTTGGTAATTAAGGTCTAATGGCTAGAGATGATTGTGTCACTGTTCAAATTAATCGAAACGTGCATATATCGAATATTATAAAGAAAGCAATAAAATGATGATTCAAGCAAATGATTAAAGTATATTTGTTTAGGAAATGATCACTAAGGCATGGAAGCGTTTAGGATAGTATTTATAAGTTTAGATAATAAAGATATCATGATACACAAATCCTTTCGGCCTTTAAGTGTAACTAGTGATTATATCGATTAATAACAACAAATTCTTTCGGCCTTTATAAGTTATTATAACCAATATATTAAGTGGAACAATAAAACAATGATTTATAAAAGTACCCTTTCGGCCTGTTTACTTAGTAAAATCATATACAAACACTGTCCTTAGGCTCAAGATTTCCCTTACTAAAAACACAACACTCGGGCAAGTATACCCTTTCGTGTATATTATAGTTTAGGTAAGCCCAGGTCCTCCCAAGAGAATTGAAGTTTTCACAGTTTGTAATTAAGGTGCTAAGGCTAAAATGATTGTCACTTATCAAGTTAACCAAAACGTGCATATAATGAAATTTATAAAGAAAGCGATTAAGAGATGATTCAAGCAAGAAAATAAAGTGTGTTTATTTAGGCAATGATCATAGAGACAATGATATGTTTGGGATAGTGTTTACAAGTTTAGAAAATAGAGTTATCACAAGTCACAAATCCTTTCGGCCTTTAAGTGTAACTAGTGATTATATCGATTAATAACAACAAATCCTTTCGGCCTTTATAAGTTATTATAACTAATATATTAAATGAAATGATAAAACACATATATAAAGAACCCTTTCAGCCTATATTCTTATATAAAATATGTTTTACTGTTAGGAATCGAGAAAATACTCGGTCACTTCCAAAAGTGTAATAGTATAGCTCGTAGAGTAATATTTGGAAACTTACCAAGCTAACCGGGTCAACATAAGTCATCCTTATGTTGACCAGCCATTGTGAGGTATAAATACCCCTCTCTATGCCTTGGAGTGGGTTGGTTGTTCATTTGGTTATTCACATCATAATACATTTTCCTTTCCTTTCTCTCTCTAAGTGATACAACCCACTTTGTCTCTCTAAACTTTCTATCTTTTCTATTGTTAAGTGATTTGATACTTCTACAATTGGTATCAGTCGCCATGGGGTGATATCGTAAGCTTGTGTGCGTTTCTATCTTAGATCATTATTTATAGTTATTTTTTGTTTTCGTGTGCTTTAAAAATTAAACCCGGATTTTTGTGTTTAAAAGTGTTAAAGTTTGTGTTTTTAAGCAAGATATAGGCCTAAGATAACTAGTTGTGCAAGAAAAATCAAGGTAAAACGTAAAAAGGGTGTGTTTTTGGTGATTTTTTGTGAAAAAGTACGTTTTTATTTGAAGGAAACGAAATGTGTTTTGAAGGTAGCGAAACATGTTTTGAATCTATGGAAATATGTATTCTAGCTAAATGTGTAAGCGAAATATGTAGTGTATCAAAATATGACAGGTTGACCTCAAGCGAAATATGTCATTTCTTGGAAACGAAACGCAACTTAATTTTTCTTAGGTCAAGCGAAATATGTCTAAGCGAAATATGTTAGCAAGCGAAATATGTTAGCAATCGATTTATGACAGGTTGTTAGTTTAAGCGAAATACGTAATTGTGTAAGACGAAACTCTGTCCAGTTTTCTTATTTCAAGCGAAACATTACATAGTCTTAATCTAAGCGAAACACTACAAGCGAAACATTACAAGCGAAACATTACATTAGTCATATTCAAGTGAAACATTACATCAGTCACAAAAAGATTTTATTTTCTACGGTTTGTCTTACTTTGTAAAATCTCGTGAAATATTTGGATTTCTCGGTTTTAGTGAAGATTTGTAAAATCCCATGGAATATCAATCTTAATCACCGACAACAACAACTCTTAACACAATCCTCCTTTATCACTGTTCGACCAATCTTTAATCATTTCACTTTTCAATTAATTCAAGATGACTACTTTAGCAGAACACATCATTGTTGTTGGAGCTGAGAACCGTCCTCCAATGCTTGAAAAATCAATGAATGAATCATGGGCAAGTCGTATACGTCTATTCATCAAAAGGAAGAAACATGGTAGGATGATGCTTGATTCAATCGATAATGGTCCATTTGTGTATCCAACTGTTGAAGAAAATAGGCAAACTAGACCTAAGACAAACTCACTAAAGCATAACAAATTCAAGATGACTATGATGTTCAAGCAACAAATATCATTCTTCACGGTCTTCCACCCAATGTGTATGCACTTGTTAATCATCAAGAGGCGGCTAAGGATATTTGGGATAGAGTCAAGATGCTAATGAAAGGCACTAAATTATCATACCAAGAACGTGAATGCAGATTGTATAACTTGTTTGATAAGTTTGCTTATGTTCAGGGTGAAACACTATATGAGTACTACTGGAGATTCTCTTAGCTGATCAATGACATGCATACTATTGGGATGACTATGCAACAAGTTCAAGTCAATACCAAGTTTCTAAATGCTCTTCCATCGGAATAGAGCAAGTTTGTCACTGATGTGAAGTTAGCTAAGAGTTTGTATACCACCAACTATGATCAGTTGTATGCATACCTTAATCAACATGAACGACATGCTAATGAAGTTCGTATCACCTGTGAAAGATATCCAGATCCTCTTGCATTCATAACCAACTCTCCAACTCTATACAATCCATCTCAGTTACCATAACATTCAGGTTCTTTAATGTATACACCTCCTCAACAATTCACACCAGTTTATGAAACACCCATTCATCATCAACATCATTACACTCAAGTCAATCCACAACAACATCCAGTTTCCCCTCCATCATTCATATCTCCTTTAACGACACAACAATCTCATGCTGAATTTCTCTAATTGGACTCCGGTCTTGCTGTTCCTATGTTTCAGCAAGGAGAAGATTCGATTGAATACATCAACAAAGCAATGGCATTTCTGTCTGCTGTAGCATCAAGGTTTCCACCATCAAACAATCAACTCAGAACATCATCTAATCCTAGAAATCAAGCAACCATTCAATATGGTAGAGTCACCATTCAACAAGTTCAAAGAAGATAAAATCAGAGTTATGCTGGTATCGAAAACAAAGGAATTGCTACTACTTCAAAGGGAAATGTTGCAGTTGGTCAACCAAGAGTTGTGAAGTATTATAACTGTCAAAGAGAAGGGCATATGGCGAGACAATGTACTTAGCCAAAAAGGGCAAGGAATTTTGCATGGTTTAAGGAGAATTTGATCTTAGCTGAAGCTTAGGAAGCGGGTCAGATATTGGATGAAGAGCAACTTACATTTTTAGTAGACCCTGGTATATCAGAAGCTTAAGTTGCTCAGCAAACAATCCCTCAGAATTCAGCTTTCCAGACAGACGACTTAGATGCATACGACTTGGATTGTGATGACTTATCCTCGGCTAAAGCGGTTTTGATGGTAAATCATTCAAGTTGTGATCCTGAAGTTCTCTCTGAGGTACCATATTCTGATTCTTATCCGAATGATATGATTAATCAAGATGTGCAAGAGATGGTGTATTCTGAACAAACATATGTTGATGATTTTCAAGATAATGAGATACATAGTGGTAGTAATATCATTCCATACTCTCAGTATCTGCAAGAGTCACAAGATGTAGTTATTCAGGATACTAATCCTTCTGCACCTAATGATTTATTGGTTCTATCCTTAGTTGAACAAATGACTGATCGTGTAGCTCATTTAGATAAGGAAAATTAGATAAATAAAATGGTAAATGAATCATTAACCACTGAGCTTGAGAGATACAAAGAACGAATCGCCATTTTGTACAAAGACTTAATGTAGATTTGAATAAAAGGGAAAAACTAATAGATTCTCAAATGGATGATTTAATTCGCGATAGAAATGCAAAGCTTGTGGCTTTTTAGAAGAAGATCGATACACTTAAAGAAACTCTTTCTAACAATGTCAAAGAAATGGAATTTATATCAAAAACATTAATTGTTTTCAAAATAGAGTCTAAAGAAAAAGAGTCTAAGTACATTGACAAGGAAATTGTTTTAAAAAACAAAAAAAAGAACTAGAGAATATTATTTGTAAGATGTATCGATCTACGCAAGCAATGCATATGCTAATAAAACCACAAGTTTTTTACGATGACACCCACAAACAAGCTATTGGTTATCAAAATCCGTTTCATCTTAAAAAAGCTCAACGGATTCAACCAACATTATATGATGGTAGAGTTATTGATAAAGAACATGCTGTGATTTTTGTGATTGATGATGAAGAAACATTGATTTTGAAAGAAGAGAGTCGATCAAAGATGCTTGATAAACAAAATGATCCAATTTATATAGAGAAGAAGAATAAGATTTCTCTAATTGATTATTTAAAAATGAATAAGATTAAAGAAGATTTTGGAAAATGTTTTGTCACTCAAAAAGAATTGTTTGCAGAATAAGCTTTCTGGTTAAAACATTCATCCCTTTCTGAAACACCCGTTTCGTCACATACACCTGTTAGAATTGAAGCTCCTAGTAAACTTACAATGGTAAGTTTAGTAAATGAAAGTCTTAAAAAGCTAAAATATCAACTGGCCAATTTTGACAAAGTGGTGAAAAAGAGACTAACATCTGATGCTATTACTACGGGGTCTTGGGGTTTTGAACATACAAAAGAATGTTTTGTAACTGAAATAATTCCGTTTTTAAAAGTTTTAAAAGACACATTTAATGTGAGAATTCGTATTTTCAAGTAAATAAATTTATTATAATTTAATCTTTTTTTACCGTTATTTCCCATCTCGACTAGTTTCGTGACCCTATTTAAGTTTAAGCCTTATTTTGGATTTTCTTCCGTCTACGTGTCTATCATAGTACGATATTCCATCATTTGCCCCTAAGTTTTTTTTTCTTTCTATTTTTAGCATTTTACGTCTTTATTTCACGTCATGTCGAAACTGAGCCAAACTAGCATTTTTACAATTTTGTTATCTAAACAAATGTTTTAAGCCCAAGTGAGTAATAAACTTGTAAAAAAATTTTTTTTGCCAAGCCCATTCTTTTTCTTTCTTGTACTGTCAAAATGAGCCCAAGGCAAACACTCCACTATATTTTTTTAGTCTTGCCTACTCCATCATGATTAGAATAAAACCCAACTATCACTTCATAAAAAAAAGAAACACAGTTAAAAAAAACCTCTCTCCATCTTCTCCTTTATGTTGGTTCGACAATACCAAGACCACCATCACAAAATTTAATCCAACACTCCCCATATGTCTTAAACTACTTCTACATTAATCTCTACTTATTTTCAAGAATAATCACCATGCAAATCATTTTTAAAGAATTAGGTTATGAAGGTTTTGAAGCTTTTTACTAAAGATTAAGGGTACAAGGGTGTAATCTCAAGTGTAATTGCAGATATTGGTATAAAAAAATCTAGGGTTTGTCTAATTAGGGGTGTCTGGTTCGGCATAAACATAGAACCCACAAGGTTTTATTGTTGATTTTCTTGCTAATCTAACTACATTGTAAGTATATTTTGACTTTCCTTGATCATATTAATTTTATGATGCATGTGTTCAATTAAGTGCTAAGAATCCATATATATGAGTATTGGAGGTGTTTTTGATATTTGGATGAATTATGGATATAGTATTAGATGGAGTTAGGCTTATAATGATATTGTGATATTGCGAAAGTATGAAAAATCGAAGTTTGAAGGGGTTTAAAGCTACCCAAGTTAGTGCAGAAAATTAGAGTGCCGTATTCGGCTGAGTTAAACTTTGTAAAACTAAAATTAGAACATAAATTATGTTAAGGGAAGTTAATAGCTTCGAGTCGATAGGTCGCACGTCCCGTAACTCTTAAAAATGAAGTTTTTATGGCCTCCGAAAGTTTAGAAATCAATAAAAACTAATTCTGCACTATATATTTTAATACTTGCTTATGCGAATTAAGTGAGCCGTTTTGGGCCCTTTCTCGTCCGAATCGGCCTTCCGATAAAACTAAGAAGTTGTTTAGAATGACGTTTTACCTTTCCGCGAGGTTTGCTAAGTCTAGAAATGTGTAATGACAGGCCGAAAAGCTTAGAGAAAATCTGCGCTTTTCATATTTCTTTAGTTACATCAGATCTGAGAAAAGGGCATTTTCGTCCTTTTTTGTCGAGTTTTTGGGTCTCGGGTAAAACTAAAAAGTTATTCAAAATGCCGTTTTACTTTCCCGCGAGGCTTGCGAAGTCTGAAAATGGGTAATTTTGGGTTAAAAACCGAGGTTCAACCTAGAACATGCTTTGACTTAATAAAAGTCAAATTTAGTAGAAAATTTATGAAGAGGTCATGTGATGTGGTAAGAGACTTATAAACTTAAAAATGTTTAGGCGAGAAATATTATACTCTAAAGGTCGGGTTAAAATTATTTGTCACATCTAAAAAAATAGTAAGGTCAAAAAAATTAGTAACTTTCTAAAAGTGAAAACTTTTTCTAAATAGAAAATAAACGGAAGGGTAAATAGTTCGTAAGCTTAGAGGAAAACACTTGAGATGTTATTATAAGAGTTTTAAGGTGCGTGTAGAGATTGTAAGCACATGGTTATGTATATACAAAATATGTATATATTTTTATATATGCAACTATGCATTTATGTTGTAATATTTAAAGTTTCTAATAACGCGCCACTTATATTTAGGTCGTGGTTGATTCGTTGGTGCTTATTCTATTTATTTGATTTCTTGTTCGACTACTTCTACCTACAGTGAGTTCATAGCCCCCTTTTTACTACTTAATTGTTTTATGAATTTCGGGGTGAGATTACATGCTTGTTTTTATTGGACGCAAGTACTTTTTAAATGGTATGCTATTCCAGATTATTGTCTGATTATTATTGCCTAAGTTACCGCAATGCCAATTAACTCTCTTTCATCATGAACCATTAATTACTAGTGTTGTAAACGCAAATGTTGTGGATAGATCTATCAGGACTGACAATCCCCGCCTTGAATTTCTGGTCACAGGTTGACCATGGTGCAATTAACATGTTGAGAACTTTAGAATGTTTTGGCATATATTCTGTATATTATAAAGGGCAAAAATAGTTAATGTTTTAGGGTCATGAGCTTAGAGAAATAATACATGTTTTAGACTATTGAATATGTTTCATAGTCAACCAGTACTTAAATCTTGTGGTCCACACATACTTTACTTCTAAACTATGAATTCACTCAACTTTATTGTTGATGTTTTGCTTGTTTTATCTCAGGTAATAAGGTGTGATTTCAGGATGGGAGCTCGCTTAGATATCTGGATGATGGATTATGTGTTTTCTCCTTTATTCGATGCAAATGTTAACTAAATTCTTAAAACTTATGTCGTCTTCTGAACTATGTCCTTGTTTTTAAAACTTTGAAATGGTGAGATCTAGTATGATGTCTTGTAAACCTTTTGGGAACAAAACTGAAAATCTAATATTTTGAATGCATCGAATGTGACTTATTTAAAAACGCCCCCTTTGAGGTCATTTCCTATATCTTGTATATTTTACTATAACGTGGCACCCCATTGTTACATGTTCCGCTGCGTAGACCGATTTTGGGGGTGTTACAGATTGGTATCAAGAGACAAGGTTATTGGGAACTGGGTCATTTTTTTTTCAAAACCTAGTCTATAACCAACATTTTTAAAATATTATTTCTTTCATTTTCAAATTACATAATCCTTCATCGCTATCCGATATCCACGCGCGTAACTTTCTGATCCTTATTTACTTCCTTGATTATCATTATAGTATTATATATATAATACATGGCTTAATTTCTATCTCTTACGTCTATCTTTTGACATATCGTTATCTATTCATATTAGTCAACTATATAAAAGTTGACCATTCTGATCATTGATACTTATTTATAAAAGTATCATTGTTAATTTGTAAAATTTAATTTTATAATCATTTAAATAATATATGTTATTATTAATATATATATTTTTCTCTTTTGTAGCATTATGGACGCGCCACCATCTCCCAATCATGTGTTTAACTTTCCAGAGGAAGAGTTCGAAGAAGACCCTCAGGAGGAGCCTGAGGAAGAGTTTGAGGAGGATCCAAAAGAGGATCCTGAAAAGGAGCTAGAGGCTGAGGCTGAGGAGGATGCACCTCCTGTAGTTACTCCACCGATTGGGTCTCCTATTACCCCACAGCCATTGTCTGAGTCTTTATCAGACATCAAGGCTGCTGCTCTGGAGGTTGCTAATGGGCCCCTCGAGATTCCACCTGCTGGTCGTACATTTGAGGTGGGAGGTCCTTCGTTGGTATCTCTATTTCCTCTATTCTATCTACATGAACGTGAGATTATGAGGTTGGATAATAATAATGAGTCGTTGTTCAGCAATGTGAAATATTTAGAGCGTTGTAAGAAAAAAGCCAGGTTGAGATGGATGCTAACAGTTCAGAAATTCGTAAGGTTAAAAGGCGTATGGATGACTTTGATTGAGATCTAGGTTATGAGGTACAGTTCATGGGGGGTGTTGAGGGCAGAATGACTAAGTTAGAGGATAATGATCAGGAGAAGACGGAGGGGATGGAAAAGATAAAGAAACGTTTAGAGACGCTCGAGACAAATTATGTTTTAGTGTTGAGTGAGCGAGATGAGTGGAAGAAAGCATTCTATAATTTACAGGCTTGGGTGTCTGAGAGATTGGGATGGGGTGCTATGGATGCACGCCCATATGATGGTGTTGATGGGTCAGCTGCTTTTAGGGAGTTTCAACCTCCCAAACCGCCGAGATCACCTAGTGGTTCCCAGTAGTTGTTTTAGTATTATGTTTAAGTCTTTCTAGACTAGTATCTTTTGTACATTCCCACTTGACTGTTAGTAACAGTTAGTGCTATTATGATGATCGGGTGTAATTTTGTTCTCTTTTGTATACACCCCAGTATTTAAAACTTATCATCTCAGATTGTAATGGAAAACATGTGCTTAATGAAATATCATTTCGTTGCCATTGTTGTTACATCAGTCTATTACATCATTCTTGAATGATTATTTTTGTGAAATTTAATATGGATACTATGTGGATTCATTAGAGAATTGCATACTGTGTTGATAATTAATTCGTGGTAAATTATATCATTCCTTACCTCATTTCTCCATTATTACCGTAAATCTCGACTTAACATACTCTTACAAGTTCTTACCGAATTTTGTACTTGTGTTGTTGACAGAACCATTCCACCAAGAAGACTAAGAGGGGCTGCTGCGCCAAGAAGGTCGAGGAGGGCCGCTATGGAACGACTTATTGCTGACAGGGTGGCTGAAGCCATTGCTGAGCACGAAAAGAATCGACCCAACCCAGATAATGGTAAAGGATCTACGAATGTATAGGGTTGTTCGCACAAAACCTTTATGAATGGAAAGCCTTGCTCCTTTAACGGCACAGAGGGTGTTGTTGGCCTAAGACGTTGGATAGAAAAGGTGGAGCAAGTGTTTGGAATTAGTAAGTGTGCTGAACAAGATAAAGTTAGGTTTGTTGTGAGCACTTTAGAGGGTCGTGCACTAACATGGTGGAATGGAAATGTTCACACCTTGGGTCTTGTTAATGCCAACAGTATTCCCTGGGATGAATTTAAGAGCATGTTGAGTACAGAGTACTGCCCGACAACCGAAATCCAAAAGATGGAACAAGAACTATAGACCTTATCTTTGAAAGGTGATGATATTGAAACTTACAACAACCGTTTTCATGAACTAGCCTTGATGTGTCCTGAATTGGTACCAACTGAGAGAAAGAAGATCAAGAAGTATATTCGAGGATTTCTCGAAAGGATTAAAGGAACTATCACTTCTTCTAAGACTACTACCCTGCATGAGGCTGTCAACATGGCTCGTGAATTGGTCGAGCAAGCAGTACAAGGTAAAGCTACGAGAATGGGAGAAAGTAACAAGATAAAGTAGGAAGAACATCAAAGGAGCTCCAACAACCATCACCACAACAACAACCAAAATCAAAACAACAACAATAAGCAACAACAAAACAGAAGGCAAGAAACTACTAGGGCTTATGCTGCAGCTCCTGTTGAGAATAAAGGTTATGCATGGAACTTACCAAAGTGCGACGATTGCAACTCCCACCACAACAGTCAATGTCCTCTAAAGTGCTGAAAGTGTCAAAGAGTGGGTCATTTGGAGAAGGATTATAGGGCCAGGCCATAAGGTGCAGGTATTACTCCTCTTCAGGACGTGGTTTGCTATGGGTGTGGGGACAAAGGGCACTATAGGAACCAATGTCCTAAAGGAAGGAATCAACCGAATGATGGAGCTCGTACGATAGCTTATATGGTGGTCGAGAACGCACAACAGATTTGAAATGTGGTCACGAGTATGTTTCTTTTTAACGATCACTACGCTAGTATTTTGTTTGATTCGGGTACTGAGAAGAGTTTTGTGTCTACTTAGTTCACTCCTTTTATTAATATTTCCCCTGCCACTCTAGACACTAGTTTCGAAGTAGAGTTAGCTGATGGAAAGGTTGTTAGTACCAATACAGTTTTACGTGGTTGTACTTTAGCCTTGTATAACCATTGTTTCAAGATTGGCTTACTCCTGACCCGACTCAAAAGTTTTGACGTCATCGTTGGCATGGATTGGTTATCATACCACCATGGTGTCATAGTTTGTTATGAAAAGATAGTTCATATTCCTCTTTCGAATGGTGAAATACTTCAAATTCAAGGTAAAAGACCAGAAAAAGATCCAAAACTCCTTTCTTGTATCAAGGCTGATGAGAAAAAGCTTGATGACATTTGTATTGTCCATGACTTCCTGAAGTCTTTCCATATGACTTGATAGGTTTACCTCCCGTAAGTGAGATAGAATTTAGTATCGATTTAATTCTGGGTGCATTGCCAGTTGTTAAGTCACCCTATCGATTAGCCCCTTTATAAATGAATGAATTGTCGAACCAGCGTAAAGAGCTTCAGGAAAAGGGTTTTATTAGGCCAAGTTATTCGCCGTGGGGAGCTCTTGTACTATTTGTTAAAAAGAAAGATGGTGCAATGAGAATGTGTATAAACTACAGGGAACTAAATAAGTTAACTATTAAGAACCATTACCCTCTCCCTAGAATTGATGATCTGTTTGACCAGCTACAAGGTGCTTGTTGTTTCTCCAAGATAGATATTCATTCGGGATATCATTAGCTAAGGGTTCGAGAAGAAGACATACCAAAAACCACCTTTAGGACCCGATATGGGCACTTTGAGTTCACAGTCATGCCATTTAGACTTACGAACGCACCAGCAATATTTATGGACTTAATGAACCGCATCTGCAAGTCGTACTTGGACAAGTTCGTAATTGTATTCATTGACGAAATTCTAAGTTACTCAAATTCAGAAGAAGAGCATGAAGTCCACCTGAAGACGATTTTAGACTTACTCAAGAAAGAGAAGTTGTATGCAAAATTTTCTAAGTGTGAATTTTGGTTGAAAGAAGTCTAGTTCCTAGGTCACGTGGTCAATCGGGATGGTATCGACGTGGACCCTAGTAAGGTTGAATCGGTTAAGAACTGGAAGACCCCTGAATCACCAACGGAGATCCGTTCGTTCTTAGGATTGGCGGGTTATTATCGAAGGTTTATCAAAAATTTCTCTAAGATCACCAAGCCTCTTACCATATTGACTCAAAATAATAAAGCATATGTGTGGGTCGAAGAACAAGAAGAAGCCTTCCGTATTTTGAAGGAGAAGTTGTGCAATGCTCCGGTGTTAGCACTTCCCGATGGACCAAACAACTTTGTGGTCTATTGTGATGCGTCAAACCAAGGGTTTGGGTGCGTGTTGATGCAGCGAGGAAAAGTGATTGCATATGCTTCGAGGTAGTTAAAGATTCATGAGAAGAACTATAACAATCATGACTTAGAGTTGGGTGCTATAGTATTTGCCCTAAAAATTTGGAGACACTATCTTTACGGGATGAAAAGTGTTATATACACTGATCATAAGAGTCTTCAGTACATCTTCGACCAGAAGGAATTGAATATGCGCCAAAGGCGGTGGATCGAGCTGCTTAGTGATTATGAATGTGAGATCAAGTATCATCCAGGCAAGGCAAATGTTGTGGCAGATGCTTTAAGTAGGAAGGAAAGACTTAATCTTAGGAGGGTGCGTGCTATGAGCATGACTATCCAATCTGGCCTAAGGCTAAGATTCTAGAAGCTCAAAGGGAATCTACTAAGGATTTCAAGGCTCCAGCTGAATGGCTGCGAGGGTTGGATACTCAATTTGAGATACAGGATGACAAAGTAATTTATTTCATTGGTCGGATTTGGATTCCATCAGTTGGTGGAATAAGGAAGTTAATCATGGATAAGGCTCACACTATAAGGTATTCAGTACATCCGGGTGCTGACAAAATATACTATGATTTGAGGGACTTGTATTGGTGGCCTGGTATGAAGAGAGACATTGCTGATTATGTTAGCAAATGTCTTACGCGCTCTAAGGTAAAAGACGAACATCCAAAACCTTCAAGATTACTTTAGCAGCCAGAAATTCCAGAATGGAAATGGGAGAAGTTAGCAATGGACTTAGTCACAGGGTTGCCTAAAAGCAGTAATGGGTATGATACGATTTGGGTCATTGTGGATAGATTGACCAAGTCGGCTCACTTCTTACCTATTCATGAAGACTACAAATTAGAGAAGCTGGCAAGGATTTATATCAATGAGATTGTAGCGAGACATGGTGTACCACTGTCAATCATTTCAGACCGTGATGATCGATTTGCGTCACACTTATGGCAAGCTCTTCAGAAGGTGTTGGGAACAAGATTAGACATGAGTATGGCTTACCACCCTCAAACCAACAGTCAGAGTGAGCGTACTATTCTAACACTAAAGGATATGCTTCGGGCTTGTGTTATGGATTTTGGCGGCAGTTGGGATACCCACCTCTCGTTGATTGAATTTTCATATAATAACAGTTTCCACAAGAGTATCAAATGTGCACCATTCAAAACATTGTACGGTCAGAAATGTTGATCACTTATGGTGTGGGCTGATATAACACCTCGTGTTTTAGGTCATTGTATGACATTATGTAATTTACAATTTATTTTTAGGGTTTTACGCGTTTGCTCTTAAACTGTAAACGTTAAGTTAAATCGCGTAAACTAAAAATGATCATTCAATGTAAACGGGCATTAAACGATTAAATGTTTACATCAAGCAAGTGTTATATGATTATTATAAGGATAATTAATAACTTTGTTCATCTTATTTTTATTGGCTACGTAAAATGCTTACGTTTCGCGATAAAACGCGTTTCGGCATTCCCGGAAGCACCAAAACTTAACTACGCTTAAACGAATACCCAATACCCAAAATAATCAATATAACATAACATGAGAGCCTATGTGGCCGGATTTTCAAGGATAGGACCAAGAAATATCAACTTGCTCAAAATATCAAGGTTAAGAAAGATCATAGGGAACCAACTCTTACACCATGAACCACTTG